>JAKTWX010000039.1:0-63326 GCA_030582275.1 Waltiozyma pijperi
GTCCTTAGAGCCAGCAGTTAGCGGAGACCACAATACATGGCACATCTGAGTATCTTGGGATTATAGCCTTCAACCCACAAGTTACAACCGCGTAGACTGTAGAAAGGAAGTGAAATTCCAAGTTCCAACTTCCATGTCGAACCAACGGAAAATCCAAATCTCAAAGCTGCAGTGACATGCTGCACGGCCGCATAAGCCGCAGGGAATATTAACGCGCAATGTTGTCGGAAAAAATCTAAGCACCTGGCAGGCGCGCAAGTCGGCGCAAAAGGGCCAAATCTTTGAAATTTTTGCTAAAGTTGCAGCAAACATCCAAAATGTACAACAATTTTTTTTCCTTCATCCTTTAACTTCCCTTTCCTAATTTCAACGTTTTCTTCAACTCCAAACCTTCTAATCCACAATAACAGTCTGCTCAGGGATCTATAGTCATTCATTTATCTACAGTCCAACTCAATACGTCGCCTGGAAGACCCAAATCCAAACATCCATTTCCTTTTTGCCTCCTTTGTTGTGTCTATTTTTGGATTTTCATCCCTTGAAAGCTGACAGCATACATTTTCTTTCTACTTTCCTTGACACTCAAAAGAGTTTCCCAGTTTCTTCAACAAAGTCTTTCTGAAGAAGACGTTCTGAACAGAAGGGAACACTTTCTGGCCTTCTTGACCTTTGCTAACTTATTCTTTGTGTCCTTTTTTCTTTCTTTCGTCCTTGCTTACATTATCTCGTTTACGTTCCTTTCGTTTCCCTTCATAATAACCTTTTTTTTGCATTTCTCACACTTCACCCACAAGAATCATGTTACAAGCACCATCCAGTGAGCTCCAGTTCGGTGGCTCTACGTCCTCTGCCAAACAACCAGCCAACCCTAAGCCTGTGCCTTATAGAAGAGGCCATGCTCACAGAAGATCAGCGGCTATCAGTGGTGATTTTGACTTGGACTTCTTTAAGAACACTCCTTCTATTAACCAGAAGCTGAGCTCTTCCACACCGTCGTCCTACAACTACCCAATGCATATCAAGTCTCTCCAGAATCAATACCCATCTTCCACACCAAGCCCGCCATCCAATATGTCCACTCCTCCAACCACACCAAAGAACGATGTCAAGTCTCCGGTGCTAAACGCTCCAAAGCTGCTTATTAATGACGTTGATCAAAGCTTCATCCAAAGGTCTTCCTCTCCACAAAGACCACAGCAGCAGCAGCATCAGAAATTAAACTCATGGGCTCATTCAAATCTAAGGCATGAAACTAAACAAGCTTTGAACTCCTCGTACAAGATGAAGAACACCTATGAAACTCCAAGATCTTCTAACAGTTCCACTCCAGATATGTCGCATGCTTCGGTCTACCAGCTGTATCAGATCCCTGAACCATCTATCGACTTAGACTTGGCCATGGGGGTGTACCATGATCCAGCCAGCTCGTCGCTGTCAAGTTCAAGAAGAACATTTGAAGGCCACAGAAGAACCGAATCTGCCCCTGAATTGGAAGACTTCCTGAAGCACAAAGTCTTCACTAACGTGACTTCTCCAGTTAAAAACACAGGTGCTATTTTCGAAGAGGAGGAAGACGACGAAGAAGAACAACAAGAAGAAGAACACAATCACGATAACTTGAGTTCAACTTCAAGCGATTCGTCTCAGGAGAACAGCTTCAAACTTGGACAGGTCAAGACACTTCTAACCAAGCAGAGCAACTCCTCCAACGTCTCTTTGAACTCCAGCACTTCGAGCTCCTACCAATCTTTCATGTCAACACCAATGCACACACCTACGTCACTGAAATCAAACTCACAGCAGCAGCAACAGCAGCATCAACACACTCAACAACGTCGTTCCGGGGCCTCCGCTGCAAGATATCAGAACTACTACACTAACTCAGCTCTTCTCTCTCACGCTTTGAAATCCTCTGAATGCTTAGTCATGCAAAATAAGCCTTCTATTTCAAGCCTTGATAACTATACGAATAATGTTCCTTCGTCAGTTTCATTGAAGTCCTCTTTATCTTCCAGCTCATCCTACTCCAACTCAGGGTTCAAGTTCCAGTCAAGGGCGTACGACATGCCTGCAAAATCATACCAACAAACCTATCAAACCCCACCAAGACAAGCTTACAATTCCCCAACTTTCTCCGAACCGGTTCCTGCCTTACATAATTCGACATCGACTTTAGCCACACCAAAATCAACAACACAGTCACCAGTGGCAGTCACCGTTGCCACCATTACCCCCACTGCAAAACAACCACCGTTGAGAACACACAAGAAGTCGAACTCCCTCATCAGTTCCTTGACTTCGAGAATAAGAGGCGGCTCCATTTCTTCCTCATCGGTAAAATCACAAACATTATACGCTAATACGAGTTCAGATGAAGAATTGGACGCCGATACCACGATCACTCCATTCAACGTTGGTGAGCCTGGTCCTGTTTTGGACTTATCCTCCAATGTCACTCCAAAGATTGATCGTACTGGGACCATGAATGTAACTCAAAGCCCTGTTAAGGTTCCTGTTTCTGGACGCAGTGTCAGTATTGACGAGGGTCATGTCCTTGAAGAGAAGAAGGGTGCAAAGAGTAAGAACAAGAGATTCTTTAATTGGATCAAGAAGTGAAGTGAAGCTGGATTATAGAGCAACTATATAGACTAATGTTATTAACAAATTTAGATACTATGGTGTAATTATAACACTGTTGCTAAAACAAATTAGTAGACACTTTATTCTCATCTAAGTTTGAATTGGCTAGTGCCAAATCAAAGGCATGATCAAGAGCCTGTTTCTTGAGTTCGTTCAGTTTCGATAAAACTGCGGAAGTTTCGTAAACAGTACTGTGATGACCGTTAATGTTAACTTTCTTCAAGTCCTCTGCCATTAAAGATTGATCATTAGCAATGATTCTCTCAAGTATGGCGATTTCAGTATCCAATTGTTCTGTGAAATCACCGTAAACGCCAAAAGGATGCTGCTGTTCCTGAACTTCGGTCGCCTCACTATCAATATCTTTGGCGTTGTTGTACATCTCAACTGGGATCTCTCCGATATACCCCGTATCACCAAAACCTCCAATGAAATAGATCCCTTCAATGTCAAACTTTGCAAAATGGGAAGAATGGATTGGGTTATGAGGCAACCACCAAGAAGCATCTCTATGTCTTTGCAAAAAGCATCTTTCCATCTTGAGATATTCTCTTAGATTCTCATCCTTGTTAATGGTTTGCAAGTGACCCCTCAAGCTAATACGAGGAGATCCAGCAACGGAACCAGGTCTCGAGCCAGGATATTTAGGATCAACCTCTTCACCGGCGGGATGGTCACCAACTCTGATAGACAACGACACAGGAGAGCCCTTCTTGATGTTACGATGGCTCGATGACATATCAATGATCAACATAACTGGTGAACCATCTCCACAATCGGCATAGTATTCAACAAAGGACACAGGGATCCCCGTGTCGTTGTTAATTGTGTTCACGTTGGCTAAGGATTCTCTTTTCACTAAAGTACGGGCGTACTTGGCGGCGTCTTCCACTGTTGGTGGTTTTGCCTCTGCTCCCGATGGAGTTGAAAGGATAGTGAGAGTGAGGATAGAGGTTAGTAAGGATAGGAAATTCATTTCTTTCTTTGGAGATTTGAAAGGTTTGACTGCGGGGCAGGGAGTCGAGACAGTGAGACTCAAGGATTGCAGGATAATGGACAAAGGCTAATGAGTTATATTGAGTGAATCTCAAAAAGCTTACTGTTTACTGTTTGAAATCTTGATGTTGATTCAGAAAATTCCTCATGGAGTCCATCTCCGTTTGTGGCAAAAAGATACACCCGCAATAATTTAATAACAGAGGTCGCGTAATTTGCGCCACACGTCGATTCTGGACATGCATATAGATGCATACAAAATTCGAAGTTTGCCCCAGAGGCTCATGAGACAAATATTATTCAAATGCGGGGCTACCTTAATTCTCAATTGTAATTTGTTATAACGACAAACCAGCGTCGTTTACAGATATAGTTGATCTATACACAGTTCAAATATAACTAAGCAGCTGCGCTAAAGCTTTGACAGCTGCACTTGAACTGGAGCTGTCTTAGATAGTTATTTGGAAAGACCCAAATATTTAGCGTGATAAGCAGCATGTTGACCAACAAAGGAAGAGATGAAGTAGTAAGAGTGATCGTAACCTTCAACCAAGTTAGAAGAAACCTTACCTTCGAACTTGGTGCCCTTAGAAGCAGCGACCAAGTTTTCAGGTAACAATTGAGCATCTCTATGATAGAAAGGATCAGCAGTACCGGTATGAATCAAAATCTCAGGGATTTCAGAACCTTCGTACTTGGAGATCAATTCAGTTGGATCATAAGCGGCCCAAGCGGATTTATCTTCACCCAAATACCCGCCAAAGTTCTTTTGACCCCATTGACATTCAATTGGGTTACAAATAGGGGCAAATGCAGAGACGGATTTGTACTTGTTTGGGTTCTTGAAGAACCCACTTAAGGCACCGTACCCACCCATTGAGTGGCCTGTGATTGAGATTGTGGAGAAATCCAACTTTGGGAATTCGATTTGAAGCTTTTCTTGTAATTCACCATGGACATAAGAGTACATTCTATAATTCTTAGCCCATTTCTCAACAGTGGCATCGACGTAGAACCCAGCACCGGAGCCGAAATCCCAGGATTCATCTTCACCTTCGATGGCAGCGCCTCTTGGGGAAGTGTCTGGGAACACAACAGCGAAACCGTATTGATCGGCAAATGGTTGCCAGAAGGCCTTCTCGGAGGCATTGTTTGGTGTACAGGTCAAACCGGAAAGGTATAATAACACCGGAATGGTCTTTTCAGAGGAGGTCTCGTATTGCTTTGGTAAGTAGACGTTGACGTTCATCTTGGTCTTGGTCTCCGTGGAGTCATGGGTAAGCTTGATTAGCTTACCCTCAAAAGTGAAAAGAGTGGCGTCTGTGGTGAAGGACATAGTAGTGTTCTGATTCAATTGATTCCAGTGGTTACTAGTGCGATGCGAAGTGGGAGATATATAGTGGTCACTGGTAATTGGAGGAAGTTGGAACTTTCACTTCTTTTATGCTGAAGTTGAAGAGTTGCATATGGTTTTAAAATCGGTGCAACGCTTATCTGTTTCTGGCAAAATAGTCCCTGGAATTTACAAGATGGTTTCGGTAAGGCCACTCACCACAAGTCCGGACTACGTAGGAAACATATTGGAGGGCCATCACATCCAAACATGTCTTTGATTTCTTCACGTGTCCGTAGACAGCGGACAGCTAATTCCAACATGGACTTGTTCAAGTGAATTAATTCAGAGTTGAACGTCGAACGTTCTGGTAATGTGATTTAGCTAGAATCTCAATTCCGGACTTCGGACTTCGAATTCCGAAGACAGAAGCCGAGCATGATATCACGTGATACTGCACTGTTTGGGCCACGCTACTTCTTGTTTAAAAATCTCCAGAAAGTAAACAAACGCGTAGAAAGAAGAGATTAGATATACCCCCATATTTTCTTATAAGACACCACGAACTTCGTTACAACATCACCGGGCCGTTCACCAAGAATGTCTGCGACTGACACACCCTCTGTCCAAGAGAGCTACCACACCCAGCTCGAAACTATCAAGAAAGAAAGACACAACACTGATGAAAGATCCCTTTTTGAAGAATCTCTAAGATCATACACAGACTCAACCAACATAGATCCGACCCGTTTGGAAGCCGTGATTCGCTCCTACAATGAGAAGTTTGAGACTTTCAAAGGCGTGTTCCTAGAGCAAGAGTCCAAGGAGCAGTTTCTTAAGTTGATCCTAGAACAGGACACAACCGTGGTCACGCAACAGAGAATCATGGAGGTGAAAGAGGCAAACTTGTCTCTCCAGCGGGAGTTGAACTCGCGCAGAATGAACGCCGATCAGCTAACCAAAGAGATAGAGTCCAAAGCCCAGGCACTCGACTCCTTACAACAGAATATTTCAAGGAAAATCGATATCATAGATACATTGAATGGCGACATCACAGCAATCAAGGACCAAAGCCAACAAATCATAGAGAAATACGGTGATTCCTTAGACGTCCAGGACCCGCTCCTTCAATCGATTCTCCACAAACTCAACGGCAGAGATCTACAAACGACAAACCTTCATGACGTATCAACGGTGCAAAGACAAACAGCAGAGTTAACGAGAAGACGGTTAGAGATCCAGCGTCGAATCGAGGAACTGACAAGGGCCAAGCAGTCGAAACTCAACGAGATCAAAGCATCACAGATTCAGAACGTACAGTTAAAGGCCACAAACGAGCTTATGAATGAGGAAATCGAAGAGATCCGGAAATCAAACGATAACACTGAGAATTTAAAAGAAAAAGAATCATACGAGAGAAATAATGAGAATTTGAAAATCATCAAAGGTTCATTGGACCCTTTGTTGTCCATTGAAAATTGGCAGGTAATCAACGCCGGGTCACAGATCCTCTTCAGTTATAAATCTCATCCGGATGTTAAATTGGTTATCACTTTGGATCAGATCATCTCTTCAAATAGCACAAAGATCGACAGTATCCATTGTGATGCGATCAACGAGGATACGTTACGCTCAATTGTTCACAGTGCAAACGAGACTTCTGCGGATGAAAGGGTTAACAAATGTATGCAGCTATTGTACATTGCTTTGATTGGGTTGAAGAAATAGTGATAATAAATATTGATCTCATACTGATTCAACATCCGAACATCAGATGGTTTGTGGCTTAATGGCTTAATTAGGAAAGCGCCTGATCTTGTTGTGCCACTATCTCCATGCGAGAAGCTGCGCGAAAGTCCGTTAAATTTTAATTTATAGCTGATACGCGCGCTGAGTCAAACAATTAACAAAGAAGCTGATGATGATGACAAACAATATTTGCAAGTTAATTTCATACTTAAACGATTTGGATTACCGTATTATAGATTTCTCTTTCTTAGAGTTCGTTGAGGTGCCAGCCAGACAAAGAGCCAGACGCACAGCCATCAATAAACTTATTTAACCATCTCTCACCACACTCATCAAGTGAAAAGAAAATCAAAAGAAGAAAATCTGTTCAATATGACTCAAATAGAGGTCCACCCACTATTAGCCATCCAATCTCACGTGGTACACGGCTACGTTGGGAACAAGTCCGCCACATTCCCACTGCAATGCCAAGGATGGGATGTGGACGTGCTCAACACGGTGAACTTCTCCAACCACACAGGCTACGGTTCTGTTCGAGGAACAAAGATCACACTGCAACAGATCAAAGAGCTGTACCTGGGGATCAAAGAGATCGGTGTCAACTACGAGGCGCTGCTGACCGGATACTCGCCAAACGACGAGATTCTCAGCTACACGGGCGAGATCGGCGCAGATATCAAGAAGGCCAACCCTAACTGTCTGTGGCTTCTTGACCCGGTGATGGGGGACGAAGGAACGTTGTATGTCAGTGAGTCGGTGATTCCTATTTACAAAGAGATCCTGCAGAGGGGGCTCGTCGACATCATCACCCCAAACCAGTTCGAAGTGGAACTGTTGGTTGATTTCAAGATCACGTGTGTGGCCACTTTGAAGAAAGCCCTGTTGAAGATGCACGACGTTTACCGCCTCAAGAACATCGTCATCTCGTCGTTGACACTCGAAGAGTTCCCACACACCATCATCACTGTGTGTTCCCAGAGCGACTGCAAGGGCAACGTCTCGTCCAACTATTTCCAAGTCCCAATCATCGAGTCTTACTTCACCGGTGTGGGGGACCTGTTCTCCGCTTTGCTCATAGACAGAGTCTTCAAGTACCACGAAGAGGACCAAGAGTACCTGATCAACTCCGTCAACGAGGTGCTCTCGATCATGTCCCGCGTGCTTCTGGCCACTTCGAACTACGCAAGGGCCAAGTTGGGAGACACGGTTAAATCGAAGATGGGGTCACCTGACACCATGAAATGCTCTGAGCTCAGATTGATCGCATGCAGGGACCTGTACTCGTCGAGAGAGAGAAACTTCCAGAGTTCGCCATTGTGAATACAGGGGTACAGTAGGAATATACATAATTGCATATATGAGAAGAGGCATTGCCAGTAGTTTTAGTAGTTACTAATTTGTAAGAGTCCCACGAGTGTTGCGCGAACCGAATTTTGAGAACCGGCGGCGACCGGCGCGCGCGGTGGCGAAATTTGCAAAACAAAATTAGGCGTTGAAATTAGGTGCAAATAACCAAACAACCAAACAATTAACCAATTAACCATCTGTCTAAGACCAGCCACTTCCCACTACACACTCAGCACTCCTCGACATGAGTTACATGACCGCCCAGCAGCAGCACCAGCAGCACCAACAAAACGACCTTTCACAGGCCGCCCATCTTCAGAAATTGAACCAACTCCAACAGCAACAAACACAACAGCAACAACAGGCACAACCAACCAACATCAATGGCTTCAATTCTCCACAGATTCCCCAAACCCGTCTAAACCCACAGTACAACCTTCTTCAGCAGCAGCAGCAACAGCAGCAGCAGCAGCTCCAGTCTCAACTTCTCAACCAGCAACATATGCAACAGCAACAACAGCAACAGCCTCCACAAACAGCGTACTTTTCTCCGCAAGCCACCGCCATCAAAGAGGTCTGGAGCGATAACTTTCAGCAGGAGTTCAACATAATAAGGCAATTGATCTCGCAATACAACTATGTCTCCTTCACGACAGAATTCCCAGGGATATTAGCTCGTCCGATTGGCGTGTTCAGTTCCACCAGCGACTACCATTACCAAACATTAAGAACCAATGCTGATTTGCTGAACCTCATTCAATTCGGGATCTCTCTATCCGACGCCAACGGTAAGAAACCGGACTCTGTGCAATCGACATGGCAGTTTAATTTCAAGTTCGACCCTCAGGGGAAGATGATCTCCACTGATGCCATTGAATCGTTGATGAAGACAGGGATCGATTTCAACAAGCATGCCAACTTCGGGATCGACCAGTTCGAGTTTGCAGAGTTGTTGACCTCGTCAGGGTTGGTTTTATTGCCAAACGTGTACTGGACTTCCTTCCATGCAGGTTATGATTTCGGGTTTTTAATCTCCATGCTGACTAACAATCTGATGCCTATGAAAGAGGAGGAGTTTCTTTTGAAGTTGAAGACTTTCTTCCCTAAGTTGTTCGACTTGAAGATTCTTTCAAAGGGGGTCAAGGACAGCTCGTTGAAAATCTCCTTGGAAAGTTTGGCGGAAGATTTGAACATTCCTAAATTACCAAGTTTCATCTCATCCGGTGGCCAGGCCTTGCTAACTAACATGTGCTTGATAGAGATCAAGAAGAGGTCCTTGGACATGAGCAAATTCCTAGGCTTGATCCATGGCTTGAGCAACGACAATTCTGATTCTTTAACCCAGCAGCTTGGCCTCGGTGGCGGTGTTGGACACATGTCACAATTCCAAGGCCAAGGACAAGGCCAAGTTCCAGCTGCCTTGCCAAACTTGAATGGTGCCAACATGAACCAACTTCAGAACGCAGGAATGATGCCTCCACCGCCCCCAAACTTATCGAATTTGGCAAACAATAACCAGTTCAACCATTTGTTAGCTCATGAGATGAACTAAGATAGATTAGAACCATTGCTTTGCTTTCAATAGAAGTAAATATTAATATAGGAGATGATGGTCTCATAATAATTATACTCCTTAAACAGAACCTATAGTTAACCAGCTGATAAGCTGCGCGCTCGCCAACAGCTCCTCGCCCGTGCAAAACTGGCAGGCGCACAATCGCAAAACGGCAATTTTCGCGGCAGATCCAACCTTTTGAGCCAATGAGGTTCGGTGAAAATCAAATTGTCCGCAATTACTACGCGGTCGCAGTGGGCGGCAGCGCCCTGGAAAAATCTAGGAAATTTTCTAGTAAAAACACACAACAAGTTGAACAAGCTAAAGCACCTGAAGTTGCCTACAGGCTCTTGTCTTGGACCCCCCGTTGATAATCACACTTAGCATCCATACCGTACACATACACACAATGGCCACTCACACCTCTATCGTCAAAGCCGGTGACTTCATCTTAAGAACTCCATTGTTGAGATCTATCTTTGTCCCAACCTCCCACTTCTTCATCAAGCAAGCTGGTTACAGAGAAATTGGTTTAAAATTAGACGATTTGATCTTTGATGAAACCCCAGTTGTCCAAAAGGCCCTCTCCAGATTACCAGCCAAGGAATCCTACGCCAGAAACTTCAGAACTTTGACCGCTGCTCAATGTGCCATCACTCACCACTTATTACCAAAGGAACAATGGGTTAAGGCTGAAGAAGACACTCCTTACTTATTACCATACTTGTTGGAAGTCGAAGCTGAAATCGCTGAAAGAGAAGCCTTAGACAACATCACTGTCTAAACGTATCACCATCATTATTATTATCAGTAGTATTGGGAGTACGTTGTCTATGAAGTTAACGAACAAATTTTTAGTGTGAAACTCCTCTGATGTGAGGGTTTCTTCAATGTGTATATTCTTATTTTAAAGGGGAGGTTTGTTAAAGAAATAAATCAATAAAATAAATAAAAAACTTATGAGATTAAGATGGATGGATTGATGGTGAATTAATTACACTATGTAGCTGTACAACTTAGTAATGGTACTCGTCTGTTGGTTGGCCACCGGTGTTTGGGAACCCCAAAGCTTTCAAAATCTCCAAGGGACCTTCCTCCAAAATGAACTTTTCCAATTCTTGGTTCTTAGCTAGCAACAACCCAGTGTAACCGCAAGAATTGATCCCTAATTTCTCCTTGTAAATTGGAGCGGATCTTGGAATTAACATCATCCATTTCTTAGTGAAGACCACGTTGTAAGCGACATCAACTTCTGCGTCCCTGAGAACTGTCAAAGTTCTTTGCAACAATGAAGAAAAGGCCATAACTAAAGTCTCTTCATCGAATAACTCATCTCCACGTGGAAGTGGGAGCACGAAATGGGCAAATGGCAACTTTGTGTCCTGTAAAGGCTCCTTCTTGGAATTAGCGATGAATGGATCGTCTTTAGCTGCGATTTCTGAAGGGAAAGGTGTAAATCCATCTGGATATTGAAGGAATTGTAAATGTTTATGTGGTTGAGAAGCACCTGAATTTTCCCCACAGTTGTAAAAGGCAAAGAACTTTTCATTGGCCTTGGACGATTTCTCCAACCTGTCCAGGATCTTCATAGAGGCCAATAGCTCCTCTGGTGTCAATGGAGATCTCTGAGACTTGAACTCTTTGGTGGTTAAGAGAAGATGGTTAGCAGTGACTGGGAATTTGTTTAGAAGAATGTTGAATTTGGAACCGTAATCAGCTAAAACTGTCAATTCTGGGTCTGGGTTAAGGAAAGGATTGAAGTCCTTTGGTCTTTGGATCTGTTCTGGGGCTTCCTCCGGCGTTGGCTTGGAGGCAAGAGAGGCTAACAATGTAAGGTTGAATTGATATTCGGTGGCTTCATCTTCTATGATTTGGGATGTGGATTCAGAGAAGACAATTTCACCGGATTGAACACCTGCTTGGTATTTGGAGTTGATTAGCTCACCAAAGTTATCTGGGAGATCGAATTGAGACATTTTGCTGCTGTGAGTGGGCTGTATCTTTAAGTGTTTCCGTTGGTAGAAATTATGAATTGAAGTGTTGATGGTCAGGAATATTCGTTCACTTATATATGATTGATCATCAGCCGCTGTCAAATTTCAACCTTCAACGCCACATCACGTGTAGGCACATTAATTGCCAGAGCGCACGTGACTGAAAAAGCGGGCTAAAAACTGGCTGAAATGTGGCACAAAATTATTATACAAGATGCGGAGAAATTGATAAAGCAGCAACTACCAAGTGGAGATACCAACGAATATCAACAACTCATAGTCGTTATCTCTGGAGATCTTACATTTTACAAAGCTAGAGATTCTAATTTCTAATCATTGAACATTCACAAGTCAGCTATGGCCAACCCACACAGCATCAGGTCTGAAGAAAGGACCAGTTCTAATTTTAGGGAGGGACCAGATCAAGAAGAAGGAACATCACTCCTTTCTGATCAACAGCAGTCGCAGCAACAACACCACCACCAACCATCATTATCCTATGAAGACATCGAACAAGAGATTGATGACGACCTCACGGCCCTTGAACCATCGATCAACCCACATCGGTCCTTGTTTTACATTCTTTTACTAACGATTATCATTGGTGGCTTACAATTATCTTGGTCTGTTGAATTCTCTCAAGGAACACCTTTCTTATTGTCACTAGGGATGTCTAAGCGTACGTTGGCTTTGATCTGGATAGCTGGGCCTTTGAGTGGTAGTTTGGGACACCCGGTGATAGGAATGTTGAGTGATTTGTCGTTGAATCCTAAGGGGAGAAGAAGGAATTTCATCATCGTTGGGTGTGTTTCCACTGTTATTTCCTTGTTTGCGTTGAGTTATTCTATCGATATCATTAAGGGGTTATTCTTTCATGGTGGTAATACAGAAGAGAACGATGTTAAAAGGGCCACTATCCCGTTTGCAGCCTTCTCCATTTATTTCATTGATTTCTCCATTGCGGTGATCCAAGCTTCTTCAAGAGCATACATCGTGGACAACGTTCCTACGCACCAACAACAGCTCTCTAATGCATTTGCCGCTATCTTGATAGGAGGGTTCAACATCTTGGGATTCTTCCTTGGTGCGATTGAGTTGCCTAGGTTCTTCCCATTTTTAGGGTCTTCTCAATTCAAAGTGCTTGCCGCTATAGCTTGTTTGACATTGGGAGCAACGACTATAACGTCGTTGTGGTACATTAAAGAAAGAGACCCCACCACGGATCCAATTATGAAGCTCGAGAGAGAAAAGACAGAGGTGAGACTCGTTGAGCTCGGTTTGGACAGCGAGGCTGCGTCCACTTCGTTCTTCCAAATGATGGTGTTTCTCTACAGACAAACGATCAACAGTGTGCTTAGACTGTCTCCGCAGGTCAAACTAGTGTGTCTTGTTGAGTTCTGCGCATGGATCGGCTACTTCCCTATGCTATTCTACACCACGACGTATGTTGGCGAGTTGTACAAGAAGGAGTTTTGGACTGCCAGAGATCCAAGTTTGCCTGCTTTGACCGAAGCAGAGCTCGGATTGCTAGACGAAGAAGCTGTCAGAAGAGGCTCTATGGCGTTGTTGGCTCACTCGGTGGTGTCGTTTATCACAGATATACTGTTGCCGCTTTTAACCAAGCCGGTTAAGGAGCTTCAGTTGATCACCAATAATGCCGTCCTTCAAAGAATCGAGTCATTGCGCCAGAGATATCTCCCTGAGCTAACCGTCAGACTCACGTGGATCATCTCACATGTCGTGTTCATTCTGTGCATGGCATCGACTGTGTTTATCCACAGCTCCTCGACAGCAATCGTGATGTTTGGCGTGTTGGGTGTTTCATGGGGCGTTGCCTTGTGGAGTCCGTTCGTTCTAATCTCTGAAGAAGTGTCAAGAATCAAAGAAGTGAAAGTCTCAATCATACATACAAACGGTACAGATGGTGGTCCAAGTACCACGCAGCTCGGTGAGATCGACGAAGAAGCGGTGCTAATGAAGGGGAAATTCGAAGATTATGAACATGAGCCAGGGATCATCCTTGGTATCCATAACTTCTTCGTTGCTGCTCCACAGATGATCAGCAGTTTGGCCTCGTCTTTGCTATTCGCCATGCTTTCCACTTCTCCCTCAGACTCGGACTCACATGACAGCTCGTCTCAGTTCCAGTATGATAACTCTATCGTTTGGGTGTTCAGACTTGGCGGTGTCGCTGCATTGTTCGCACTGTGGCTCAGTGTTAAAGTTAAGAAAGACGAGGAGTTATGGGGTGAGGTGGAGGCATTGCAGCAGAAGGGAGGTAATGGTAATAGCGGTTTAGCTCGTGTTATTGTTTAGTTTAGTATAATAGAAGCATCACGTGACTGGAAGGCTTCCGGAAATTTGCATCCGGCTGCACAGACAAATTACAGTGTGCGGGGATACGACAACATGATTCAGTTGATTCGCCACCAAACACATCTCTCATCAGCCCAAATAACGCAATATCACCTATTCACAGTTCACTAGAAAGATCTCCAAACCACACTGAAACAATGCCGGAGCAGGATAATGTCACATTCCTTGATTTGGGTCAAGATATCATAGAAAGCGAAGTGATTCCACTTTTGACGCCTTCTGAAATTCATCAACTTCAACTAACAAACAAAGCCCTGAACCATATCATAATCAACTCTCCCTTTGTCTGGCAACAGCTCTACAAGAAGACATTTGGCAGTGTGCCTACCCCTTTCACCAAGTGGGGGTCTGAGATGTACAAATCCCGTTCGGCGGCAAAGGTTTATTCATGGGGTTGTTTCTCTGCAGGGCGATTAGGATTCTCCTTGAAAGATGTCCCCGCTGGCAATGTCTCCAAGGTGAGATTCAACACAGGGATAGTGAAACCCACTTTGGTCCCAGGACTGGACGATGAGATCGTTGCTGATGTCTCTGCTGGCGGGTTCAGTTTCCAATTGCTGACTGCTTCAGGGAAGATCTTCACCACGGGGTCCAGTTATCATCAGGGGCATTTAGGTGCGCCTGGTCCAACTCTGAACGATTACAACAAGTTCCAGCTGAACAATAGCCATCATAGGTTTAATCCACACACTGAGATCAACTTCTTCCCCCTTGATGTTGGTAGAAGAGGCGGGGTATTGAACATTATCCCAGACCCAGGTGCAAGACCAACTCCAATGCCTCAAACTATGACGCCCTCTTCACCTTTCATCACCAATGAGCCATCAAACCCACATCCTTCGCATGACCTCAAGCCTTCGAATAAGTTCCTCAAGAGGGAATACACCACCAGGGACTCCATGAAGTTTGTCTCTGTGAGTTCTGGAAGAACCCATTTCATCGCGTTGGATAATGCTGGCAATCTGTGGAGTTGGGATCGTTCTGAGTTTGGGGTGAAGATCAAATTCGAATCTTTTGAGCCCGCTACGAAAGGTTTGGATCTCGTTAAGGATCTGGGTTGTAAGATCTTGAAAATCTGTGCTGGGTGGGGTTATTCCGTTGCGTATCTTTACAATTATGGGTTGGTTTATTGGACACAGAGAGACCCCTTGAGAGAATTTTCTGAGGACGAAGAAGAAGCTAAGGCTCATTTTGTGGTCATTCCTGAAACGAGAATAGACCCAACTGCAGACAGAGTCAACCAACAGCAACATAAACGAGTTGTTGATTTCTTAGCTTTGGAGAACAGAATCATATACATCACGCAAGATGGCAAACTATGGGCAACAGAACTCTCTTCAACAAACACATCACAACCATTAACGACTTTTCAAAACGAACTTATCTCTGCCTCTGAATGGACCGGTTGTAAATTCACTAGACTTACTGGGTTTTTCCAGAGTTTTGCCGTTTTCAGTGATACTGATTATGTGTTTATCGGTGATAGCTCAGTCAAACCGGACACTAAACCCTTGATGATTCCGGAATTACAACAACGCAAATGCATAGATGTCAGGTTTGGCGACCATCACAAATTGGCATTGTTATCCAACGGTACGATTCTCTCTTGGGGGTTACAGCTGTCCAATTGTGGATGTCTCGGGTTAGGAGCCACTGAAGGGGTCGTTGCTGAAGGTGTTGGGAGAATCACCGATTCACACAACTCGGTGTTATCGGTGGAGAAACCTACAGAGATACCGTTGCCTGAGGGGAAACGAGCCATCGCTATTGCTGCTGCTGGTTGGCAGAGTAGTGCTATTATTGTATAATATATATCTATATCTTACAGCTTCGATCACGAGTTTCTCTTTGGGAGTTTGACAAAGGTGTTGTGTAGGATTCGTCTCAGTGCGTAGAGGTTGGTGACACGGAGCTTCTCGTTATCCAAATGAGCATTATCGGTTGATTGACCACAAGGAATTTGAGCCGCTGGAGCGTTCAACACTTTTTCCAAGAATCTCACCGATGGAATCGACCCACCTTCTCTGATGAACAAAGGCTCCTTGTGCCATTCTTTGGTCACTTCCTCTTTGAGAATCTGGAACGCCTCGTTGGATGGGTCACCCAACCATGGCTCAGCTTCATGGATCAACTTGATGGTCACGTGATTGTCCGAGTTGAGAGATTTGAATGAGGCCATCACGTGGGATTGGAATTGTTGTTTCACCTGTTCGAGGTTCTGTTCAGGGACAATACGAATCGAGAGGGACCCCTTACACGTCTTGGGGATAACAGTGTTGTTTCTTGGACCCGAGACATCGATTTTGTGAACTGTCAAAGAGGGATACTTCCATTTGGCCAACAGCGTGTCTTTGTTGGTGTTTGCAACACTGCTGATGATGTCATCGTACAGTTGTTCCTCCTTAGCGGTCAATTTCTCAGAGATTGGATTGTAGAACCCTGGAATCAACACTTTCCCATCATCATCGATCAGCTTCCCGAGCAACTTGATCAGATCCACGGTTGGTTCTCTTGAAACACCGCCATCGACACCGGAATGACGATCCGGTCCGTCCGAGCAGATCTCAATACTGGCACTCATCACCCCTCTCAGCCCGTAGTTCAAGCAGGGAGTCAGCTCGTCCAGCCAATACGAATTACTCAAAAGCACCCAATCGATTTCCCCAATCAGGGACAAATTGTCGTTGATTGCCCTTTGGAACCCAAACGAGCCGCATTCTTCTTCACCTTCGATGAGGAAAACAACATCTGAGGTCAATTCCCCGTTTTGGAACAGTTCGGCGATGGAGTAAATAGCAGCCAACACGGGGCCTTTGTTATCGGAGACACCACGACCTAGCAGATATCCGTCATTGGCGGTCATTTTGAAAGGATCTGAATCCCAGCCGCCACTCGATACGGACGACGAGTCCTCCTCGGCTTCGATGACGTCGTAATGGCCGTACCATAAGATCCGTGGCTTGTGCTGAGACTGCTCCGAGTTGGGATTATTATTGGCTTTGAAACAGGAGTAAACGATAGGATTACCGTTCTCAACAGGGATCAATTCAGACTCGGCTGCCCCAAATAATTTGAATAGATCTCTTAGGAAATTGGCACAACGGCGGGAATCGTCAATGTACAATTCTGGTTTCTTGGAGACGGTTTTGAACGAACAAAGATGCGAAAGTGTCGAAAGAAGCGATTCGTTGTCTGTGCTTGTGACTAAGTTGGACGAAGAGTTGTGTCTCGTGGCAATGGCAGTGGCTGTAGCAGTGGCAGTGGCTGTAGCTGATGTTTCGCCACAGTTGATGTTCCAGATGGCAACCGAGGAGTCGTTACCCCCGGTGACCAAATACGACTTGCCATGTCTTTCGAAGATTTCCAAAGAGAGAATCAACTCGTCGTGCGCCTTCCAGAACTGTTTGATATCCGTGCCAAATTTCCATTTCGTCACACCGCCAATCGACCCGTTGAAAATGTACCCACTCTTAGAAGAAGCCAATGATAAAACTTCATCCTTGAGCCCGGGCTCGCTAATTGTATCTTCGTCCTCACTGCCACCGCCACGGGAGTAGAAAGACAGCAACTGTTGGTTCGTGCTTAAGTCCCACACTTTGATCGACCCGTCGTTCAACCCACAGTACAAATACTGGTCGTGTACCGTCAGAGACAGGATCCCGCATTCGTCGTTGTGCAACTCTTTGACCAGTCTCAACCCCGTCGAGTTGAATTTCCAAATCTTGGCCACCCCATCACCGGCACCTGTGATTAAAACCCCTCTATCATCGAACAGTTTCATCGAGTAGATGAACCCGTTATGCGCATACGGTATGATGTTCGAGGAGGGGATCTCAATGATTCGAGACTGAACCTGTGGCACTTTCTGATGATGGTAGCTCGGAACAGTGGCCTTATCACCGGTGGGACCTTTGGAGTCGAAGAATTTGTCCCATCTGTTCACAGGTAGCCCGCTGGCGTCGCTCTTAGGGACAGCATCCAGCAAATGGACAAACAAGATGGCGGCGTTCTGACAGCCGAAATATAGGGTGTTCAACTTATCGGACCATGTCAAGCTGAAAATATCACCAATGTCCACTAGGGAATAAATGGTGTGTGATTCTTGCATCTTGCTTACGTCCCATACTTTCACCAAGGAATCAGACCCACCGGAGAACAAAAGGGTCTCGTCTTGCGATTTCGTCAGACATAGAATGGACCCCGTGTGGCCCCTCAGGATTTGTTTCCGCTGGAACGTAGTCATGTCATAAACCAAGATGAGATGGTCTTGAGTCCCGCAGAATAATAGGCCTCTCGATGGGAATGCCACCGTACAGAGAATGGAGAATTCATGATGCCATTTATGGATTAAGGGTAGGGCATTGACCATGTCTGGTGACTTCTCGTCTTGCGATACGACCGAGTCGATATTATTGCTGGAGTTATGTTCTTGTTGTTGTTGTTGATGGTTTGAGGATCCACGGTTCGGACTTGGTGAATATCGGGAACTCCTCATTGTGGGGATACGTTCCCTTAGGGGCAATCTTCTCGATGTCTCTGTTATTGGATTGTCATCAAGACAATTATGATGATGTGGCATATTACCGTAATGGGGTTCTGGTCTTGTGGCTGTTATGAACTTAGTGTTCAAGTTGTTAACTCAGAGTTGCAAGAAAGGTTTAACTTCAGAGATGAGTTGAAATATTTCATCTGGCATACATAATATGATTCATGGCGCTGTACGTGATCTTGCAACTCATCACGTTTTCAAAATGACGCCACAGTTTTTTTTTTGTTTCCTCTTCCTTTTGTGCCGTAGGCTGGCTGTGCGCCGCCTGTATAGGGCGTGCGTGTCACGTGGCGGTGGCATATGTGTGCCCTGCACATTTTGATTGGAGACTCACGTGCATGTATCCGTGCATATGTCTGCATGGATGAATCTAAATAGATGTATGTATATGGAAAAACTAATAGATATTATATATGTTCAATCGAATCGTATCCGTACCTATTTGAACCAGTTCTCAACACCTTCCTTGATAGGAGCCAACAAACCCTTTTGCTTTGGAACGTATTGGATTCTGTGGTATGAGTTCAAGTTCTTTCTCAAGACAATTTGGTAACAAGTGGCGGAACCTTGTCTTGAGATGATAGTGGAAGAAGCCAAGAAGTATTCCCAGATTCTGTACCATCTGATCCCGTACTTGTTGATGGCCTTGTCCTTGTTGCCGATCCAGTTTCTGTACCATCTCCACAAAGTGGCGGAGTAATCAACACCGATGTTGTCGATGGAAACAGTTTCAAACCCAGCGCCTTCCAACTTGGAAACAACGAAATCCAAAGGAGTGGAAGCATCGGCACCTGGGAAAATGTACTTGTTCATGAACAACCCCCAGATCAAGTCCTCGTATTGCCAGGACTTTCTCAAACCGGCGTATTGCAAGAAGAAAATACCATCGTCATCCAACATGTCGTACACTTGTTCAAGGAAAGAACCAAACTTTCTGACACCGACATGCTCAGCCATCTCCAAACACGTGATCTTGTTGTACTTGCCCTCAGGAACAGGCGTGTCTCTGTAGTCCATACATAAGATCTTGGATTGGTCCTCTGGGATGCCTTGGATTCTCAACTTTTCGTTCCCCCACTTGGTTTGGTTTCTACCCAAAGTGATACCAGTGACATGAGCACCGTGGCACTTGGAAGCATAGGTGGCTAGGGTACCCCAGCCACAACCCAAATCCAAGAGTCTTTCACCAGCCTTCAAGTCGATCTTGTCACACACGATCTTCAACTTGTTGTCTTGCAACTGCTCCAAGGACTCCTCGGTGGAGATATCGGAAATAACACCGGACGTGTAGATCATACGGGAACCAAGGAACCAAGTGTAGAAATCGTCACCACGGTCGTAATGGTCACGGACCTGTTCCTCGTCTTGCGATCTGGTGTGCATGATCACTTCTGGGATCATACCTAGTAGGAAGTATCTGAAAAGGGAAGCAGTGAAGGAGAATTGGGCCCAGTCGTGTCTGTATTCCAACACGTCCAAACAGTCGCCTTTGAAAGAGACCTTGTTATCGAAGAAAAGCTCTTGGAAGGTTTCAATTGGGATCTTGTTCTGACCAGAGTACTTCTTCTTCAATTCGGCATCGTGGAATTCCAAATAGTGTTCAACACCCTTGTTTGGGAACTTGACTTTTTCGTTCAATCTTGGGGAATAAGTGGAAGCGACGGTCCAGAAGGCTAATAACACTGGGAAGAAGAAAACCAAAACAAAGAAGCACCAAGTCTTGAACCCACCACCTAACTTCCAGGTGACGTACAATGGTAAACCACCCATCAAAGAGAGCAATAACAGGTTGGAGAAGTGCTTGGACCCTGGGCCATCAGCTGGTAATGGGGCATTGTGGATGGTTGGGTAAGCGGTGGTCTTGATACCACAGGCAGAGGAGGCTTCTGGTTGGACAGGAGCAGCTGGAGTGGCGTAGAACTTGTGTTCTTGGAACTCGTTAATCAAAGACATTGTGAGTTACAGGGAGGAGGGGGGTTATTATGTGTTACGTGGTCTTGGTTTAGATCTGCACTGGGGTATTCTAACTGCAAGAATATCTAGATGAAATAAACAAGAGAAGCAAACAAGTAAACAAACAATTGTCTTTGGTTTAACACGGGAAATTTTCAAAAACAATCCTCTCGTTTGTCTGTATGACTGGTTGTTGGTTAAGATGTGGAATTTGGTGTATCCTCGATTAAATTCATACACGAAGCAGCGAAAGTTGAAACTTGAAACCCGCCAAGGAGTCGGACTTGCAAAAACTAACTGATGTGAAGTTCAAAATTCAGGGCGCAAGCTGTTAAAATTAACGCGTGTACGTGTGTGTCTTTTTTTGGCAATTTTAACATGAATTCGGCGAGATTTGTAAATCACATGATTACCCGATTTGGCCAGAATCTCGCCAAATGCACTTAAATTCCACTAAAGTTGCGAAAAAGTTGTGGATCTTTGGCGAAACTGTTCAATAATTTTCTAATTAATTCGTTCAACTTCTCATGTGCAGGTCCGAAGATTGAACACCGATTAACGCCGACGGTTCACAGTACGGTCCAGACTCCAGACCCGCCTGTGGGCGGTTACCCGGACCTCCAGTGCTCCACGCGCGAACTAGTTCTGCAATAATTTTATCTAGAAAAATTTATTGGTACATGATAGATGAGATACAGATGAGGTAGAAACGGAGTAACTAGTATAGATCCGATTTTTTTGTTTAGGAAACCACTGTTCAAGATACGTTACAATGGCTGGTAAAACTCAAAAGAAAAACGCCAAAGGTCGTTTGGATCGTTACTATTATCTTGCTAAGGAAAAGGTATGTCAATATTCTATTTCTTTCCGTGATGAAAAAGAAAAGATGAGAAGGGATAATATTGTCCTTTCTTCAAACCTATCTATCAATCATTTGAACCACAAATACTAACAAATGAAATCCACAACAGGGTTACAGAGCTCGTTCCTCGTTCAAAATCATTCAAATCAATGAAAAATTCGGTCATTTCTTGGAGAAGTCTAAAGTTGTTATCGATTTATGTGCCGCGCCAGGTTCTTGGTGTCAAGTTGCCTCCAATTTATGTCCAGTTAACTCTTTGATTATCGGTGTGGATATTGTTCCTATCAAGCCGTTGCCTAACTGTATCACTTTCCAATCGGACATCACGACCGAGGACTGTAGATCCAAGTTGAGAGGGCACATGAAGACGTGGAAGGCTGATACCGTGTTACATGATGGTGCTCCTAACGTTGGTTTGGGTTGGGTTCAAGATGCCTTCACTCAGTCGCAGTTGGCTTTACAGGCCTTGAAGCTTGCTGTGGAGAACTTGATCGCTGGTGGTACGTTCGTGACGAAGATTTTCAGATCCAAGGACTACAACAAGTTGCTCTGGGTGTTCCAGCAGTTGTTCGACAAGGTTGACGCCACAAAGCCACCTTCCTCGAGAAACGTCTCTGCGGAAATCTTCGTTGTCTGCAGAGGGTTCAAGGCTCCGAAGAAGCTGGACCCAAGGCTTTTGGACCCTAAGAACGTCTTTGAGGAGTTGAACGAGAAGAACGACAACAACGAGGCCAAGGTGTACAACCCGGAGAAGAAGAGAAGACAGAGAGAAGGGTACGAGGACGAGAGCATTGTCCAGCACAAGACGTATCCTATCATGGACTTCATCAGGGACGAGGACACGATTGACATTTTGGGTAGCACCAATGCGTTTTCCATCGACGAGGACGACGAGCAGTGGCAGTTGGTGAAGCAGTTGAAGAAGACGGACAAGGAGATGCTCGAGTGTTTCAAGGATTTGAAGGTGCTCGGTAAGAAGGACTTCCGCTCGATCATGAGATGGAGAAAGATCGCCAGAAAGCTGCTGAAGATGGACGAGGACAAGCCGATCGAAGTCGAAGTTGAGGAGTTGGACGAGGAGCAGATCATCGATAAGGAATTGGACGCCGTCAAGGCCAAGCAGCTTGCCAAGTTGAAAAGAGAAAGAAGAAAGAGGAACGAGGCCAAGCAGAAGGAGATCTACAGAATGCAGATGAACATGTTGACACCAATGGATATCGGTATCGAGGGTGCGCAGTTGGGTTCCGAGTCTTTGTTCAACTTGAAGCACGCCGAGAAGACTGGCCAGTTGGGAGACTTGGCCAAGGGTAAGAGACGTATGATCTTCGACAAGGAGGAGCTGTTCGAGGGCAACGATGTGGTGGTTGACTCGGATGCCGAGATGGACCAAGAAGACGCCGATGAGGATTTGGCCAACCAGTTGGACGGCATGTATGCTGCCTTCCAGGAGAGAAAGGCTGAGAGAGACGCCAAGTTCAGAGCCAGAAAGGCCAGAGGTGACGCCGACGACGAGAAATGGGACGGTATCAACGACAACAAATCCGGTGACGAAGAGGAGGAAGATGAGGATAACGCGCCAAACCCACGTGACTACGACGAAGAGGACAGTGATAGTGATTTGGACGATGATGAAGACGACGAAAGCTTGAACAGATTGATTGCCAAGTTGCAAAGCGAGAAGGGCCTTGTCAACGGTCTTTCCAAGAAGGCCGATTTGCTGTTCTCCAATCCGATTTTCGACGGTGTTGAGAACGTGATCAAGACCAAGGAGCAGTCTGTTGCTGTTGGTGCTGCTGCTGCTGCTGCTGATGCTGCTTCCAAGTCTAAGACCAAGTCCAAGTCCAAGAAGTCCGGTGAATCTTCTTCTTCTTCTTCTTCCTCCTCCTCCTCCACAGCCTCCTTAGACTCAGACGACTTCGACTCCTCCGACGACGAAGACTCCAACAAGATCGAGTACGTCGGCAGAAAGGACGAGGACCAGGACATGAACGACTACGACTCGGACGAGGACATGAACCTCAGAGACCATCAAAAGGACGTTGACATCGCCACAGCCCAGGCCATGACCTTGGCTCACCAATTGGCCCTGGGGCAAAAGACCAAGCACGAGCTGATCAACGACGGGTTCAACAGATACACCTTCAGAGACCAAGAGGGGCTTCCTGAATGGTTCTTGGACGACGAGAAGCAGCATTCCAAGATCAACAAGCCGATCACCAAGGAGGCTGCATTGGCTATCAAGGAGAAGATGAGACAGTTGAACGCCAGACCGATCAAGAAGGTGATGGAAGCCAAGGGCCGTAAGAAGATGAGAGCCTTGGCCAGATTGGAGAAGTTGAAGAAGAAGTCCGACTTGATCAACGACGACTCCGACAAGTCCGAGAAGGATAAGGCTGAGGAAATCTCCAAGTTGATGAGAAGATTGACCAAGAAACAGAAAACCAAGCCTCAGGTCACATATGTCTATGCTAAGGGTACCAACAAGGGGCTCAGTGGGAGACCTAAGGGTATCAAGGGTAAGTACAGAATGGTGGATGGTGTCTCCAAGAACGAGCAGAGAGCCTTGCGTCGTATTGCCAAGAAGAACAAGAAATGAGGAGAAAAGAAAAGCAGATGTATACTAGAACCACGTTTATTACTACATATTTAATACAGTCATTCAGTCATTTTACTTGTCTTTCTTGGATTCTGGCAACTTCGGGTTAGCGATCAAGGACCCGTACACTTTGCACAACAATGCCAAAGTTCCCAAAACCACCGAAGCAAAAGTGATCAACTGAACACCGGCGAAATCCCCCGCTTTACCCCTCGGAATATCATAACTCAAAGTGCTCTGGTTGTTTGAGAAGTGGTAGAAGTTCGTAGATGGCTCAAAGAAGGATTCGTAACCGAGATAATAGGAGTCGAAAGTGTTCGTGCTGACAAGTTCTGCATCTTTCAAATTCTCACTGGAGTCACAAGCGTAAAAAAGCGACGGAGTCAAGAGCTCGAAGCTACCACTGGTACTGTTTCCCTCATCGACGGCAAGATACCTCGAATGGTACTTGATCTCCACACTGTCCACCAGGTCGCCGCCCTTGTCGAGAACTTGGAACAGTTGAATAGAACCGTATCTGTCCACTTTGTACTGTGGCAATTCCAAATCGTTCTCACCCCAGGAATTGATCAGGCTTAGTGATTTCTCGTCGTATTGGTACCTGTCGAAGATCAGGGAGTTTTGTAAGTGCGAGAACATGAACAGTTCACAGTTGGCGTAAGGTTTTGAGGTGGCCGAGAGCCCGGAGATTTGTAAAGTCGGATGCAAGCCCACAGGTTCTTTGAATTGGAAGTGGAGCCCGTTACCGATGGTTTGATGACGAGACTTGAGGATCAACAGGGTGTTACTTGGCTCGACGAACCGGTCTTGGTCTTGGATGGTCAAAGTCAACCCTGTCAGTTCTAGATCCTCCTCATCGAATTTTCTTGCTTGGAACAAACCTAGTTCCTTCTTGATCTGTGAAGGGGCAACGATGATGTCATGCGGCGGAGTCATCCACTTGATCGACAGTTGGTTGGACTCCGTGGACCAAGCGATGTCGAGATTGGACAATTGATGTGTTATACTGTCGATTTGGTCCGCCGTATTATTGGAAGAAAATGTAGACAGTGAGTCCGTGATCAGCTTTTGCAACTGCGCTCCGGTGATCTCTCTGTCTGGGATGACATGGTACGTGGCGGATGTGGCAGTGGAGATCAAGTTCTCCGCCTTGAAATGGAAGGGCAAGTATCGAGAGAAATAAGCCTCGAATTGGTTGAAGACTTGTTCATATTCAAGGATCGAAGGAACCAAGTCGATTTCTAGCCCCTTCGTGGCGAAATTTTGAAACAATTCGTCGGATTCGTCGCTGTTTGAGCGCCACTGGATACGGAACTGGTACATGTTCTCGAGCAGCTGTTGCAGTGGCTGTGGGAGCTCATCCTTTTCGATGGTCAAGCGGTCTTGTCTCTTGAGATACACGGAGGCGGGGATTTGGACTTGGTCCTTTTGAAGAATCAGATTGTCTGTGTCGATGGCGTTCAAAGAGGCGAGTTTCAAGGTGGTTCGTTGCTTGGCCATTGTGGAGTGGAGTGGGGTGGCGTGAAGTGGCGTTAATTGGTCAGAGGCCAGTCAGATATTACCGTATCGTGGGATGTATAGCTGGTTAGTTGAAGCTAATTAGTTCGTTGATTGCAATTCTACTGATAATGAAACTGTCGCGAATCCGCGCACGTGACTTTGAATGGTTTTGACAGAACCCAAAAAAATAAATTCAAATGAACTAACTCTGTAAATATTGATCTGAAATTTACCTTAACTTCACCGATTCTCCCGCCAGCAACAACACCAATGTCCAATAAGCTTCGAAATCTCCTGAAGCCAGATGACGCCCCAGAAATCACAGGGAGGCTGGGGCATAAAATCAATGCAAATAACAAAAACGCAAACAACAACAACAACAACAACAACGAAATCCCATCGAAAATATACCCTAAACACCTGAAAAATCTTCGAATATTTTCCAAACGCCTTCTTTTACGTTTTGAAGACGCGTACCGTCGTGATACCGGTAACCATCTGTACTCTTTGTTCCTATTCCACCACGTCATGCCGCTGTTCCCGTACAGAGCTTGGGGTGCCTGGCCTATGGGGTTTGATACTGTTCCTGTTCCCAGATGGTTCAAGAGCCAGATGAGGTATGTCGACGAGCCTGAGGATACGAATCTGGGTGTGGATGACACCGGGTTGAAGCGGAGGGCTCGGGAACCGGAGCAAGAGCAAGATCAAGAAGTCCAACTGCCTGATCGGAAGAGACAGAAGAAGGACCAGCGAGATAAAGATGATGTTGAAGAGACCAGCACGAATAAAGAAGCAGAAGGTCAAAGTATAGAATCGATAAAGGCTTATGTCCAATCCCATCATAGATTCTTCAAAGGCCCATTTCCCACACCCGAACTGCCACTCCGTCAACAGATCGACTCTCTTTATAAACGCCAAGTCCAGAAACACTTCGTTATGAACAGATCCCTTCACCCTAAGGCTCAACCATCAACGGAGATCCGCACTCCTGAATCGCTTTACGCCAAAGTGTTCCAAAGATTGGATGGGATAGTGCAAGGTTTGCCCACCACGGAGGATCTTTCGGTGTCTATGGCGCAGAGATCTTGGGTTGATGTGGCTATTTTGAATAAAGCTCTGTCTAATGATGGTGAAGTTTCTAACCAGAAGCTATGGCAGAAGTTTGAAAAGTTGTTTAAAGAAGTACCAGTTGTGGTATTGAGAGAATATTTAAAGAAACTTAAAGAATTGCATGCCGATGAAAGTGGAAGTGAGAGTGACAATGATAATGACTCTGGCTCTGATGTTCAGGAAGAGATAGGAAGAGATGCCTAAGCCTCGATCCAGAGTTTGTGCGCGTTCTAAGCGTACTAATACTAAGACCAAAAAGTGAATAAATCATGGCTTAAACGTTGGGAAATATGGGAGCCCGTTGAAGGTTCAGCGGCTAATTTTTAATAATAAAAAATATTCATGAGTATTTGTTTCAATTGAGATTGTTCTTGTAGTTTTAGTTGATTAGGACCAGGGCATCATAAAATTAATATATCACTGGCTGGTATGTTTGTACTTTGTAGAATAGTGAGTGGTCCTTAATAGTATGACGTAGTTTTGTGCATCTCGGACCAAGCAAATACCTACAACATCAGTTGACATTGGGTTCGTCTAAGTTTCATCAATTAGAGCAGGAGCACTCTGTCCGAGGCATTTTAATGATAGTATACACATGTTCGATTAATCAATTGATGACATACAGAATTCCTGATCGACTTACTGATATAATTTGTGAATTCATGTGATTCTAATTATTCATATGCAAATTTCAAAATTCCCAACAGTGTTTTTGCGAAAACAATTGCCAGATTAGGCAAACAAAGACCATGGCGCAGTCAACGGATGGGTTTACCGTTTTGCGAAAGCAACCGTTACAAAACTTACGCCAAAACGTCCTGCAAGTTTCAACGACACTCTGGTCCCTGCCCTGACGTGCCGGCGGCTAGCAAACGGTTCATTCAAACTTCAAACCCCGAAATTGTGGCGGGTCCGGTGGAAATGTACCGGCGCGTACGCAAAACGTACCAACGTACCTTGACTAGCCCTGACTCTTGACCTGACTCCTGACCTGACCCTGCCACGTGAACCGGTGAAACGCATGCGCCTGGACTCTGACCAGCGAGTTCAACAAAATAAATTTGGGCGTGCGAAGTTCAAACTCCCGTTCTGAAATTTGGCAGTACCAAGTTGCCAGCCGGGTTCAATTTCCAAAGAAAACAAGACAACGAAATAAGCGCTGAACTAAGAAGCTGTTACAACTGTACACACTCACATTCCTTTTGCCAGCACCGTTTAATAATCACTCCTATCACGACTTCAAACTCCTTGCCATTGCTCACATATCATCACAGAACGAAAAGAAAACAGAACCAAAACTGACTGCTCGATCCAAGTTTAAAGCCAAACAAAGAGCAACGAACAACACATAATCAGATTCATAAAGGCAACAACAACATGGGGTTTCTAACAGATGGTATCTCGCCAGACGAGATTCCTCTCATAGCCCACATCTTTGACAAGATCTACACAATGCTTCCTATTGAGTCAGACATCCCGCTCAATGAGGTTGAGAACGAAAAGACCTTTCTGGAATCACGCAAGGCTCTGATCAACATGGCTCCTTCTTCAATCTTCAACGACATCATCACATACTCCATCATTATCCTGGACAAGATCAACCACCTGGACAACTTCGTTGCCATCAAGCAGAGGGACATCCAGTCGCTGCAATCGGTGCTGATTGTCCTGAGACTGCTAGCTGATTTGTCGAAAGTCAACTGGGACAGTAAAGAGCCGCCAACTTCTGCTGAGAGAAAGAACTCTGTCAACTCCAACTTCTCCGTCAACTCCTCTGCCTCCTCCATGAACTCAAACGCCGTTGGTATCGCTGTCAACGTGGACTACCACTCTGTCCAGCCAGACCCGCTGAAGGGCCATGCCGTCATCAAGGCCATCGCTTTGATCTCCAGGCTGAAATCCGTCAACAACCTGACGTTGGAACTGGCCAAGTTGAACGGCAAGACGCCAATGCAGCTCCACCACGACGACTCAAGCAGCACTGCCAGCAACAGCACGGGCATCAGCAGCGCGAAGAAAATGCTGGTTGACCAGATCGACTTGAACTGTGAGGCTATCTTGCGATTCTTGGCCGCTGCCAATCCTTCAGACTTCTTTGAATTCACAGTTTCCAAACTGAACGCTTTGAAACACAACATCTCCAACGACGGCGAGTTTGCTCCTTACCTAGAGCTGATCTCCTCCACATACCTGAACGAACGCTACCTGCTGGACTACCTCAAACATCTCAGGGTCATCATGAACACCATCAAGAAGGCTGCTTACAGGCAATTGGTGCTCTCGTTCTTCATGAAGGCTATGACGATTTGGATCTATGCTAGGCCTCATGAGTACCTGAACTGCGCCAGGTCCGATTCGGCTGTTGCTATGGAGGCTGAGTCCTTGTTTGATGAACTTATCTCCTTGCCAGATTCGCCAGTCAGCTCAAGACTGCCTAACCAGTTCAACTCAAGACAGTACAAGCCATCTTACAAGTTCCTAGCCTTTCTGATGTCTCTCTATCCACGTTGCTTCCAGCAGTTCCAGAACTCTAGCAACACTCCGGGGGAGAAGAACGTGATCAAGAAGTTGACTCCAAGCTTCAACGTGAACAGAAAGCAAAAGCTTCTAAGCTCGGTGAACAAGGTTCTGAGCCAGACAATGTCCAAAGACGCCTCAGAGAACATCACGGTGCTTGAGACGCTGGACTTCATCGTCGCAATCGCCACTGTTGCCTCGTCCATCTACTCTTTGGATCCGCAGAACATCGTCGTCAAGTACTCGCTGTCCAACTATGAAATGGTGGCACGTGCTCTGGTTCCAATCACTTCGTCCAAGAGATCGCCGCTGATCTACATGCCGTCTCCGATGGAAAGCAATCTCCTCACGGAGTTGAGGCTTGAGTACTTCTCCAGCATCTGTGTCTTGAACTCCCGTGAGGTGATTCCTCGTCTCGTCACCATCTTGAACGACGAGCAGTCTCCTTTGGAAACGCTGCATATTGCCATGTCCATCTTGAGAATCTTCACCGGCAGTCCAACATCCAAGAACTCGAACCAAAACCTGGTGTATTCCATCTTGCCGTGCTTGAGAAAGGTCATGGACAGAATGTCCCGCTTGATCAAGAACACCGCTTACGTTGGTGACGATGTCAGTATTTCTTCAGGCGCTTCTTCTTACTCCACGAGCAACACTGGCAACGGTACGCAGTCCTCTTTCCCGCTGGGAGCAGCAGCCACAGCTGCCTCCACGACGCCTCCTCCGATGTCTGTTGAATCCTCCAAGCACACTTCCTCCAACTCCACTGTGTCAAACATCATCATTCCAAGAGGCGATAAGCTCAAGGAAACAACAAAGAATCTTTTCAGAGGGCACCATCACGGTTCCAGCCAGCATCACTCCCACTCGGGATCTGGCTCCGGCTCTGGCTCCGGCTCCCTCTCTCAGAGACAGGAACTATTGACTCAAGCCCATCTGAACAACAGCAACGGTTCTGAAGGTCCTGTCGTGACGGCGTCTCCATCTTCAAGCTACATCGCCGACGACGAAGAATCCAAATCCTCCGACTCAAAGGAGCACAAGATCTCGCATTATTCCCGTGAGATCCTCATCAATGCATTATCCATCTTCTCGAAAATCCCACATGCCTATTTCTACACGTTTGCAGACCCAGAAACAACTGTTCGTGCCCGTGTCGATATCCTAATGGGCCTTGAAAGAGAACTGGTGGATCCGATCTTGATCTCCCTTCTTGATAACCATCCAAGACTGTCTGCTGCTGTCAGGGACTTCCTCCTGAGCTTCATCAGTGTCACAAGTATCCCAGATGACCCGCAGAACACCGTTGCCTGCCACGTTGGTATTGCTTTGACGCTGAAGAGCTTTGCCCAGTTCTTGACCAATTTCAACTACATCACGAAGGAAAGCTTGGAACTGTTTGTCAGAATGTTTGAGTACCGTGTTAGCCTGTACAGTCTTTTGGCCAACCATAGATACTTTGAGGAGCTCAGAGACTACGAGCCATACTACGTTGATGCAGGGAGCAAAGTGGAAGAAGCAATGCTCACGGCTTTGTGTCTGCCAGATTTGGAATCATACGGTTGGCTTGTGAGGGCCATCGCTTGTCTTGAGGCTGAACTTACCAAGAACGCCTCTCGTACGGATCGTTTGCGGGACTTCTACAACCGTAACTTCTATGCTGTTGTCACAGGGACCAATATCTTGAGAACCGGCAGGGTTGCCCTGCAGAAAATCGTCAGAAAGAACTTCTTGAAGATCGATATTCCTACCAAGGCCCTGATCACTGTTTGGAATCACATCTTTGACGAATGGTTCCATCTCGCTAGATCCGACTACTCTGAAATGACCTCCCAGGAACTGACCAACTTTAGAAACTTTGCCGGTTTCTTGGCTGCTACCAGTGGTATCCTGGTCGGTGTTGATTCTCCGAAGCACATTGAGGCCCAGTTCAAGAACAAGGTTGAAGTGTTCGTCAAGCAGCAGTTGGAGATGCTCCATGAGCAGAGCTTGGTCACCAGAGAAAACGCCAAGGAGATTCTGTCGTCGGAGATGAATCCGAAGGCCTTCCCTGTCGTCATCAAGTTCGTCAAGCCAATCATTGGCTCGTTCTGCAAGACGGCCTCCGTGCTGTCGGTTGGCGACCTGACAGTCATCGAGATGCTGATCACCTTGCTGAAGAACATTGTGGACTGTCCCGACGACTTGATTGTGTTCTCGGTGAGTATCGATTTGATTGAATGTGCAGACCTGCTTGCGAAGACCGTGGACTCCATTGCCAAAATCGACACCAACATTCTCAAGCTCAGAATCAGACTGTCTACGATGTTCCAGAGAATCGAGGCAAACAGCGAGAAGCTGATCATCAAGTCCTCCTACAAGATCAGAAACGGCTTCCTACGTTACGTGTACAACTGGTTCGACCAGTCGGTGGCCTACGATGCCGCATGGCACAGCAGAGTCGACGATCTTTCCAACAACAACAACTTTGGCCACGACCCCGTCGTCAGACCAGCCTCCAACTCAATCTCAAACCCAACTCCAAACTCAAACTCAAACTCAAGTGCCACACTCACAGCTTCGAATGCTGCCAGCAACCATGTGGCTCCAATCACCAGTGGCGGCGTTGGTTCTTCCCAGACGAATCCTGGGGACTACGAGTATCTCTACTTGGACGTCGCCATTGAGAGTGCCAAAGCCTTGTCTTGCCTGCTGAATGAGTTGACCTTGGAAGCTCCCCAGGTTATCAACGAGAAAGAGTTGAAGTCCAGTAAGGCCAGCATCTTCAGTGTGTACTTCAACACTTTCCTCAAGGCCATGGAACGATACACGGACATCGAGAAGTACCCTCTTGCCATCAGACACAAGGTCTCCATGATCTCGGACTCCATTGTTCTCTGCTTGACGAATCTTCTGAAGTCGAACGTCGATGTCGGGTTGAGCTATGCCTTGCCTATCGGTTACTACACCAACCTTTCGATCCGTACATCTTTCTTGAAGGTGTTTGTCTCGATCGTGGAAAGTTACTCCAAGCCTACCGCTTTGAGCGCCGATGAGTTGATGAAGGAGAAAGCCATTGAGATCTTCAGAGAATGTGTCGAGAACACCCGCTTGTTGTCTGCCATTGGCCGTGCTTGTCCTATCAGTGATGCTGCCAACCTGGCTTCTTGCGCCCAATCCATCGCCGACAAGTGCAACCAGTCTGCTCAGATGGTGTCTGTGTTGATTGAAGAGGAGATCATGTACGGTAACAACTATGCTGATATTCTCAGAAGAAACTCGTTTGCCTCCAGAGCTTTGAGTGCCTTTGGCAGAACCAAAGGTCATGATTTCCTGGTGGAGACCTTGAGACCGATCTTGACTGAGATTAGAGACTCAGAGTTGGACTTGGAAGTGGAGAAGACCGATCTGGAGAACCCTCAAGCCGGACAGATCTTGAACAACTTCATCCACTACCTGAAGAAGCTTGTCAACGTCATCATCAACTCGGCCCATCTTTTCCCAATCGAGTTCAGATACGTCTGTAAGACGATCTCGGACTCTGTCAAGGAGAAGTTCCCAGACTACAGATTGATCGCTGTTGGCTCTTTCATCTTCCTCAGATTCTTCTGTCCTGTCATTGTCAGTCCTGAATCCGAGAAGATTGTCGACATTCCAAACCGTCAGACCCAGAGAAAGTTCCTGCTATTGGCCAAGGTGCTACAGAACATGGCTAACGGTGGTTCTATCGGGTCTTTGAGATGGCCATTGCTGAAGCAAAAGGAGGACGAGTTGAACCTTTTGAACGACAAGATCTTGAAGTTCCTTGACGAGGTTACCATTCTGGACCAACCAGTGACTTTCGAGTTCAAAATCAAAGGCGACATCCCAGACACCGACTTCAACTTGTTCCATACTTTCACTTACTCCAACTGGTCCCGTGTCAGAGCTGAGTTCATCAAGTCGTGTGAATCGAAGGAAGATCTTGAAAACGCCCGTACTTTTGCCCTCAAGTGTGCCGACTACTTGAAGATTGTCGGACAGCCAACTGTGATCTTCGGCTATGAAATGCCAGCTTCCATCTCCCCAGAGAACAACTTTGAGCTTTATGAGTTCATGTCCAAGTACACTTTCAAGGACATCAGTGGGATTGCCGAGTGTCCGTTCATCCACCAGGCCATTGCCCAAGACGGTACGCATCTGCTGGTGTTCTCCTACTCCGAGTACAAGAAGATTGGAGAGTTGGACCAGGACCTGGCTATTTTCAGAATCTTCCAGGTCGCCTCCAAGGTTTGGGAGCAGAAGTACAACTTCATCATTGACTGCACCGGTAACAACGGCCAGGTGGTCTTCCCAAGACGTGCCTTGACCTTGATGAGCAACATAGCCCCAGAGGAGATGAAGACCAACTGTATGGGTATCTACTACTACAACATTTCCTCGACGCTGTACCCGGTGGTCAAGTACATGTTCAGAAACAACAACATCATGGACAACTCCTTGACCCAGCACTACTACTTTCCGTCTGCCAGAGACGACAAGAAGTCCATCGTCAACCTGGGTCTCTCCAACAGCTCCTTGCGGTCGTACAACGACACCAGAGTCAAATTCTTGGACGTGTCCTTGTACCAAGAGTCGCAGAAGAGATTTGTTCCTGTCATGTTGAAGATTGGTAACGAGGCCCTGCAGGTGTCCCAAAACACTCCTCAAAGACTCAAGGTTTTGAGCTCTCTGAAGGAAATCTACCTGAACGATGTCTACCAGCTCGAAGATATCGACAGAGTCGAGGCCACCGCTGTCACCGGTGTTCCTAACGAGTTGACCATCTTCTTCAAGGACGACACCAAGGTCGTGTTGGCCTCCAAGAAGTTCCTGGAGATTATGAGACTGTTGTACTTCACCAAGAAGAGAACCTTGGGTATCTCGTCTGCTGAGAGAGGCAAGGAAGAATCCGAGAAGACTGTCTACGATATGCTGGGGCAATTGGTCAACGTCATCCTCTTGGGGTTGACCTCGTCTGCCGAGGAAGTGAGATCCATTTCTTACAACTTGTTGGCTGCCTCTTTGAAACATTTCAACTTGGACTTGGCCAGAGACCTCGAGCAATTCCCAGAGGTGTACTTCCCAGGTGACAACAACTCGTTTGTGATCTCGATTTCTGAAAGATTGGCCGAGACCGTTCCACATATCACCGGTGAGTTCATCACCGCCTTCTTCAAAGTTTACAACGACACCATCACCCCACGCCAAAGACTCTCGGCTATTCTCTATGTCTCTCCTTGGATCTCCAACATCTACGATTACGTGTACACTGAAGACAGCGAGAACGGTGCCGATTTTGTCGCTGAGATCATCAGAAACTTCCTCACGATCTCCAAGTTGGACCCAGTGTTCTTGAGTGCTTTCAATTTGTCCATCTGGTCCAAGCTGTGTCTCGAAGACCGTCTCTGTCCGATCTTGGTCAACGAAATCGTCTTGACTGCCATTGACCGTGAAGCAGAGGGGACCGACTGGAAGAGTGCCATCTCGTTGTTGACTTCCACTCCAACAGTTGAGCTCTGTGGTCACGTGATCAAGAGATTGAGAGAAATTGCCCATATTCCATTCCCGAACGCAGAGGGTAAATACTCGGTTGAATCTCACAGTAACTGGATCGAAATCACCGTCTTGGTCCAAATCTCCGTGTCTTTGTTCTTTGACTCTTTGATGTTTGCCGAGATGTTCCTTCCTGACATTTTCTACATTGTCACGGTGTTGGTTGATGTTGGGCCATTAGATTTGAGAATCGCCAGCCATCAGTTGTTGTTGAACGTTCTGCAATCTTTCCTAACCAAGCCAAGACTCCCAGAAGAATCCAAAGCCAAAGTCAGAGCCATCGTTGAGCATTTCAGCTCCCACAGATCCAGAATTCTTTTCGGCTTGAACAGAGACAACTCTGACAGTTTCCCAACTGAAATCTCCAAGTTCTCCTCCAGAGTCAGCACTATGGAGTCTTTGGTTGCCTCTCTGTTGGAAATCATCGAGGTGACAAGTTTGGTGGAAGAGAAACATATCTGGCTAACCAGATGGAACAGATACGTCATTGACGCTGCCTGCAGAAAGGACTCCGTCTTGAGAGGCCGTGCCTTGTTGCTGCTCGGTGTTCTAGCTAAGAGCGGTATGAATGATAACATCGTCACCAAAGTGCTCGAAATGGTTTCAGAAGTGTCAGTGAACACCACGGAGAACACCAAGTCCCTGTACTTGAGTATCTGTGCCATCTTCTCTATGGGGAAGATCTCTGAAGGTTTGCTTCCTGAATCAGCCTACTTCTACGCTATGTTCTGGTTGTCGGTGGTGATCTCTCGCTCTAAACAGAGTGCCATCTATCAAGGAGGTGTGCAATTCCTTGTCAGCATTCTCCGCTCCATGGAAAGAAAGGATAAGTTCGCTGGTGGCGACATGATTTCCATCTTGATCGACTCCAAGAAAGCATTCGGGGCCATATTGCAAGAAGTTGAAGGCTCCAGCAACCTGGTGCTCACGAAGGATAACTTTGACCAGATGCTACTGTACTTCGCTGTCAGAGGTTTACAATTGACCTATGCCAAGAACTCCTCCGTGATGGCCTTGAAGGCTTTCTTCAAGCTGCTTTACAAGAACGAATTGGCCAATACTCCTTCCACCGGTGGTGCTTCTCGTGTCGGGAAGAAATGCTTCGGTTTCTTGTTGTTCTTGAACATGCTTTTGAGAATGGACGAGTTTGAAGACTTCTTGGTTGAATGTGGCTTGGACTCTTCCTTCGTCGAGATTGGTGACGATGTCTGCATCTCGTGCGACTTGTTGGAGTATCTTTTGGCCGACACCGACAACTCCAACTTGTCTCTGTACCAATTGGCCCTATACTTCAACTTTGGTGGGCCAAACGACAGAACCAAGCACCGTATCTTGATCCTATTGAAGTTCATCGGTCAAAGAAACATCCATCTGCTGTTGAAGGTTTACTACGAGATCAGACCTGGCTTGAGAAGAAACATCGGTGGCTTGACAAGCTCCGACACTCTGTTGACTGATGTGTTCAGCTTGGCTTCCATCGCCACTGTTGCACTAAACGCTGTCAGCAACAGTTCGAAATACGTCGACATCACAGAGGCTCTCTTGGACAAGTATCAATTGGGAGGGATTAGAAGCCACAATTTCCCAGATAACGCCGACTTCTCGGACGTTTCCAATGCTGCTGTTAGCTCCTCTACGAGTGTTGTTCCTGGGATCATTGCTGCTGCTGTTGAGAACAGAATTCCTGCCGGGCACACTTCTTAGATTTCGAAACAGTTAAGAGGGGCTTTATTGTTTTATAATGTTTATTTGTTTATATAAGGATAATAGATTACGTTTAATTTAAATTAAGATCAACGATTACAATATGTTTGATAATTTTATATATAACTAGCTGTATTCACATGCAGGGCTGATAATATTGAGCTGGATCAAATAATATTAGGGAAGACCGCGTCGTAATATAGATCGTGCACTAATATTCAATATTTAAATGTACGACGTAGCTATGCAATTTTAGATCTTAGCTGATCCACGGCCTGCAATCATTTGTGCTAGCAATTCATCGCGTACTAGTCCTACAGGTTGTTTTTTTTTTTTTGAAGAGGTCTGAGCTGCCCTCCCATATACATATATGTACGTGGTTCTTTCTTTGGTAGCAGCTATATGTAAATTGACGATCACGAATTATGATCGTCAGTAATAATATTAATTTATAAAATAATTAGCTATATATATAAACACGAATTTTACGTAGACAGCGCTCTGATCTATGGCTGCAGACAGCTAATTATAATTATAAATTATTTATAATTATATTATAATTAGATCATGCAGTACGTCAATTATAATATAATTATATATAAATTGTAATATAAATAAAATATTTTTAATATTATTATTACAAATATAATTAATATTTGATCAGCTAATATTTATTAAAAATATAATTTATTTTATAAATATTAATATAAGCTGAAATATATCTCACGTCGTAATATCAGGCTTATATTTTTAAAAAATTATAGGCAGCAGCTAGCAGCTGTAAATTACAAATTATTACTAGCTATATTATAAATAGAGTTAATACTGTTAATTAGGGAACCGTTCGATCAGAATAGCAGACTATTCTTCCGAAAGCTGAGGATGAAACATCCGGATTGGTTTCATGTTAAAGCTAAGCCGCGGCGCTTTGCCAGAATTACTATTTAAGATTGCTGATTTCCTGTCCGCTCTTTATACTCTTGACAGCTGTACTTAGATTAATAGATTAAGCGAAACGTTGGGTAGTTTAACTACGGGATTCACCTGAAGGTGGAGATCCCTGGTGTAAGTAAGTATCTGCTAGATAGTATTAGTCTTCAGAGAAGTCCTACAGCTCAACCGCTTCCTCTGTCAGCTGTCATGGTCATTTCATTGCTGCTAAAGTCGACTGCAATTAATCACATTCTGAACCCTTTCCTGATGCAGACAACACAGATCTACAAGATATGAACAGTTACTTTGCTATGCTAATAAGATCACGAGATTTGCTTGTTTCTTACGGTGTTCAAATTATCACATTTCGAGAGTCATAATTGAGTTTTGTTATTCTCAGTTGATCAGAAGCTTTCAGGAAACTTTTATTTGGAGTTGATCATGGTTGCCTCTAGCTTCGGCCTGTAATACCTCTATCCATGAGCTATGCTTTCTATAAACTATACAGCGCCAATACTCTTTCAAGTAGATTTAATGCAATTAAAGCGATCCATCTATACATTTACAATGTAACACATACATAGTTTATAATCTGTTCTATGATTAGAGACTTTATAATCGATTTCAGAATTAATTATATCAATACTTGGCAAATAGGAACCATAAACACCTAGAGAACCTTTTTAAAAATTAGAACCATGATATTCGAATCACAATAAATTAAGCGCGCCAAATCCTGAAATTGATATACCCGGCTGTGTGAGATATCAGCCGCGTAATTACGCCTGAACGCCTCTTAGCTAGGCTCTGGGCCAAGCCAAAAGATAATGATTCCGCTTTAACTCCGGTTGTAGACATTCCCTCTTAATAAGAGTTTACTAAAGCTATTAATGATAGATCTCCAATCATCCAGAAGTATACTCTAATATATTATTCCCTGTGCTTCTGGTTAATCATAATTTGGTACATTCTTTTTTTCAGAAAATTGTGCCAGATTGGGAGATCTAATTGTTGCAAATTAATCGTGAAGCGCAACTCCGCATGCTCCGCACATGAGCCCCACAATTAGCGACTTGGTCCGAAAAGGGTAATGGATCGCTTAACATAATCAGTGGAAAAATTACGCGTCTGACGTACTTGCTACATAATATTAGCATCTAGATAGTAATAATATGTTGATAATATTCCAGGATCATACTCTTCTTGATTGATCTTCTATCATGCTGCATCTCAACTAAGATGTAAGATCTTCAGATAAGCACTGAACAGTGACGAATATTTAAGAGATCAAACATCCACAGCAAAGATCCCGGAAATTCAAAGATGTGCTATGGGGTTTCAATTCGGTATCAAACAACATCACACTTCACTTCACTTCACTTCACTTGACAAATGACTGAAGGAAAACTATCCTCCGTGCTCTCTCAAGAGCAAATGCACCACATTCGTTCTGTGCGTTCCATAGTGTCTCAAACAGGAGCCGGTATCGTACCAGAAGTTGATCCACTGAAGGCTCATAACGCTGAAGAATTACTAGCTGATATCGGGTACAAGCAGGAGCTCAAACGTACGATGTCCGGGTTAGGTTGTTTCGGTATTGCCTTCTCCATCATGGGGCTTCTACCTTCCATCATCACCATGATGGGGTTAGGGTTGGCTGGTAACGGGCCTGTTTCTTTGTTATGGGGGTGGGTTGTTGCCGGGTTCTTCATTCTTTTATGTGGCGGGGTTCCTATGGCCGAGACCGCCTCCTCGTTGCCAACGTCTGGTGGGCTGTACTACTGGACTCACTACTATGCTCCTCCTTCTCTGAAAGTGCCGTTGTCTTTCTTCGTTGGGTTCTCTAACACCATTGGGCTAGCTGGCGGTGTCTGCTCCATCTCTTATGGGTTTGCCTTACAGATCCTAGCAGCTATTTACATTGCCAGAGACGGAGATTTCGAGATCACCAACGGTAAGACCTACGGTGTTCTCGTCGCAGCCATCGCTGTGGAACTGGCCACTTGTTGCTTCTCTTCACAGAACACCTCAAGATTACAAACCACCTCCATCATCGCTAACAACATCTTGATCGTGATCTTCCTCATCGCATTGCCTATCGGTACCGCGCGCACCATTGGGTTCAATGACGCCAAGTTCATCTTCGGAGACGTTGAAAACCTCTCTGAGTAGGCGCCAGGTTGGGCTTTCTTCATGTTTGGGTTAATGCCAGCCTCATGGACCATCGGCGCGTATGATTCCTGTGTGCACATGTCCGAAGAGGTGAAGAACCCAGTGAGAAACGTGCCCATTGGGATTTTGGGCTCCATCACAGCTTGTTGGATCTTGGGGTTCATAATCTTGATCGTCATTAACGCATGTATCGGTGAAGATATCGTGGCTGTGTTATCGACGCCAACTGGGCAACCTTTGGCTCAGATGTTCTACAACTCGCTGGGTAAGGAATGGGCCTTGGCTTTCATCATCATGGCTGCCATCTGTCAGTTCTTGATGGCCTCTTCCATTGTCACTGCTGTTTCCAGACAGGCTTGGGCCTTCGCTAGAGACAACGGGTTGCCCTTCTCTCGTTATTTCAAGGTGGTGAACAAGACGTTGGCTGTTCCGTTGTGATCTTTGTTCTTCGTGTGTGGGCTAGCCGCGCTCATGTCCCTATTGGTGTTGATCAACTCTGTCGCTGCTAATGCCCTTTTCTCCATTGCTGTCATTGGGAACACTTTTGCGGCTTTGACTCCTCAAATATTAAGAATCACCTCTGGCAGAGACGTGCTCAGACCAGGCGCCTTCTTCCTAGGAAAGAGATTGTCCACCGCTGTTGTCTGCTTAGCCGCTTGCTACCAGCTGTTCATCGTCGTCATTGCCTGTATGCCAAGCACCAAAACTGTCACTGCTTCAACTATGAATTACGCCGTCGTTGTTAATTTTGGCGCCTGGTTTCTTGCAGGGATCTACTATGTGACTTACAAGCGTGGCAGATATCTAGGCCCTGTCTCGAACTTGACCGATGAGGAGTACATCGACGCCATTGAGGTTGATCTTCAAGCTGAGAACAACATCGATGTTTTGTTAGAGGGGAAGATGAGAGATGCAGCTGATAGCGAGCTGTCGAACTGAGCCCCTTGGTTCCTTTAGTACTAGATATATACAATTCACTTATCGATAATAATAACATCCAATTAAAGACTTAAAACACGGATTTCAATACTCCAGAACCCTCACTCACGTGACCACACGTGACCACACTTTGACCACACTTTGACCGCAATATCACATACATTAAAATGGCAGATCTTGCAAACGCGATATTTTTCAAGGCTTTGTCGAATTTTGCGACGCGTCGGGAAATTTATATTGGCACACGCGGCGGAAATTTTGACGATTTCAGCGACACGTAAATAATTTGCAAATAATTATAATTTTGGAAAAAAGTATTGTAAACCTAGCTTTAAACCTGTAACAAACAGACGCCACCGGTAGATCTAGACACAGTCACTCGCCCACCCAACACCCAATTAATCAATCCACCACCACCACAACAACAATACACAATGTTTGAAGCCAAATTTGAACAAGCTGCTCTTTTCAAGAAAATTATTGACGCCATCAAGGACACCACCTCGCTTTGTAACTTCAACTGTACCGAGCACGGTATCACAGTGCAAGCTGTCGACGACTCGCGTGTGCTTTTGATCTCGCTTCTCATCGGCTCCGACTGCTTCCAGTCCTACAGATGTGACAAGAGTATCACCTTGGGTATGGACATGTCCAACTTGAGCAAAGTGTTGAAGACAGGGAACGCCAACGATTCTTTAACCTTGATGGCGGAAGACTCTCCAGACTCCCTGTTGATCGTGTTCGAAGAGTCCGAGAAGAGCAAGATCTCCGAGTACACGTTGAAGCTCATGGACATTGAGTCCGACTACTTCAACATTGACGACATCGAGCAGGACTCCCTCATCACCTTGCCAGCCAGCGAGTTCCAGAAAACAGTCAAGGACCTCTCCCAGATCTCCGACTCCTTGGCCATTCTCGTCACCAAGGACACCATCAAGTTCCACGTCAAGGGCGAGATGGGTGACGGTGACGTGATCTTGAAGCCGGCAGTGGATCTCGAGAACACCGACAACTCCGTCAAGATCGAGTTGAACAAGGCTGTCAACTTGAACTTCGGGATCAAGTACATCCTGGACATCATCAAGGGCTCCTCCTTGGCCCCTGCCATCACCATCAAGTTGACCGACCAGAACCCAGCCTTGTTCGAGTTCAAGTTGTCTTCCGGTTACTTGCGTTTCTACTTGGCTCCAAAGTTCGAGGAAGACGAAGAGTAATCCCGCTGATGTTGTGTGTTTTCAGTTCATATGTTCAATAGATATTATTTTTAGTTTTGTGTTTTTACTCCACTCTATACACCCGTACCTAAAAACTCGAAGTGCTGAGGTTTGCAGTCAGCAAATCCATATCGTCCTTCACCTTACCGGCATCAGCTGGATCCTTCAAGGGCTCCAAGAAAGTGGATCTGACCACGGATCTCTCCGTCAAAGGAAGGATCAATCTGAAGGCGTCATGCTGGTTCATATAATATCTGAAAAGTCTCTTACTCCTCAAGAACCCCATATTCTCATACAACCTAATAGCAGCGGCATTCACCACCTCTGTCTCTAGCATGACCTCATCTGCGCCGCTCTTGATCATCTCCTCTATGGACAACCTCACCAACTTCTTAGCTATGCCCTGGCCACGATACGCAGTTTTCACCGCTAGCATGCCGATATACCCACGAGATCTGGTTCCTTTATGTGGTTCCAGTTTCGACACTATGGTGCCTATCACCTGGGAGGTCTCCGCGTCACGCGCTATGTAGCACAGGTTGGGCCATTGATTGAGGAAGAACTTGTACACGTAGATGGAGTAAGGTTCTGAAAGATCAACACTGATTAAAGTCTGAAGAGCTTTGATGTCTGATTCATTGTGGATGTCAAGTTGAGAATACGATATTTGTACCATGGCTGGGTGTTCGTTAAGAGGGAAAGATTCCTGAATAAGAGGTTGGGATGCGCTTTTTGATGTGGTGGAGATGGTTTCTTTGTCCCATTTACTGATACCTCCTTCAGGCGTTGTTCAAAATTATAAAACGGCCGCAAACAAATATTAACGGGTGCGATCACGTGAGTTTCTTGTCACGTGTCAGTCTACTAGAATGATTATATAATAGGATTATTGGTACGCACACTCCCAGGTGTTATGAACAATTGTACAGTTTATTAGTAGAGAGTAGGGAGTTGAAACCTGGGATAAAGAGCACCAGATAGGGCCTAGTTTCACTTCATAAGGTCTTTCCCTTGAGGGTACCTGTTACCAGTAGTATGAGGCTGGAATTTATTATGGGTTTTTGGTGGAGTTGTAAATTACAGCGGCGATCATTCTCAAAATGCGCAGAAGTCTCGTCTCTCTTTTGAAATCCGCAAAACGTACCTACGTCAGAAATTGAATTTAGAAATACAAAATACAAACCCAGGCTTCTTCTTTACTCGAGTTGTTTAATCCATGTCTAGCTAATTAACCTAACAGACAAGTTTCAGCAGTCATCCAAGAACAGCCACTCAAATGACAGAAGACGAATTTCCTGAATCTGAGGTCTTGAACCTCGTAACGTAAGTGAAAATAACAATGTAAATTCAAACCAGAGATGATAACCCGTACTAACAAAATAACCCTCAGTGAATTCTCAGAAACCATCAAAAGAAACAAGCACAACGAAGTGTTTGAGGATGCAATCCAGGGTCAGTCCAGTAATCGTGGTAATAAGCTTCTTTACGGGGCTGAGAAAGTCCACAGAGACCGCATTGACGGGTTGAACAACGATAATGATAACATTGAAGCCATTGAGTACAACAGAGCAACAAGGACTGTCTACAAGAGAAGAAGATTGGACACGTACAATCTCACTCAGAAGAACAAGGACACCGAACAGGAGATTTACAGTGGCGACGAGCTGGAGATTTACAAAGACATCGACATCGAAGCTATCCTTGCGCCTATCAGCAACCCCACTGATTTGATAACCAGACCTTCGATCGCTTCCACTTACAACAGCAATGTTTTGAAAAGAATGGCCAACCATTCCATCGAGACCATCGAGAAAGAGCAGAACTTTGTCATCAAGCTCAGCTCGCTCTTGGATACGTTGCTGGGGGAAGGTGGCAATCAAATCTTGGAATCCGATTTACAATTACCTGTTTACAAAAGCATCCTTGACGAAACGACAGCAGAATCAACAACAGCCACATCATCATCAGCTGATCCAGACTCCTCTTCCAAGACTGTGATCCCATCCTCTTCTTCTCAAGACGCCACAATCGCTACAACTTCAACAGACAGCAACAGAAACAACGAGCCAGTTGAAGAGTCCAAGCGCGTAACAAGAAGACATTCGACTCAAGTTGACTCCCAGGACCCGTTCTTCGCCCTCCCTCAATTCCTCTCATCCTCGCAGACGTTGAACATAGACCCCGATTTGGCGGAAAGAGCAAGACAACTAACAACGATCGCATTGCAAAGAAATGAAGAATACATTCGTAATTTGACAAACCTTAGACTCGTCACCGTCAGAGCTCAAAGATTGAAGGAGAAATTACAAGATTACGCAAGGGAATTGAACGGAGATCCAGATGAGGCGGATTTGTACCTATTGGCTAATCCTCCCTTAGTGAAAGAGAAGGAGAAGGAAAAAGCAACTGCTGCTAAAAGTGGGAAAGACACAGCGGAGTCAGGGAATGACACTGCTGGTGAAGGTACTGAAGAGAACAGTAATAGTAATAGAGGTAAAGGAAGAAGTGGTAGAAGAAGAGGAGCCGCTTGAGAGACATATATTGTATGTACATTAAACTATTTCCATTCGATTCGATTCAATTCCATTTTATATCTGATTTCTTAACAATTGTTCCTCGTCATCACTGCTAAATATCCGTCTAACCATCCCATCAATGGACCCAGGGAACAAATTCTTCCCATCATTACCAACAAGAGCTCTACCTCTTTCCACCATTTCGTATAGTTTTCTAAAAGTAGGGATTTTCTCCATAACACGTTTGGCTCTAGGTTCAGTCATTATTGGTAAAGTTTGTAGCATGAAAAGATACGATTGATCCATATCTTCACCCGATTTCAAAGTACCAATCGTAGCGAAATCTGGATTTCTTTCATTCTTATCATACCTTGAAGATGAAATCGTGTATGTGAAGGAACGGAGACGTGTTAATGTGTCGTAGAGGTTCTTCGTTGCGAAAGTCTTGAAAGAGTTCACTTCTAATAATGTCACTGCTTCTTCAAGTTCTTCCACTGTCAGAGATATTTCATTTGTTTTGGACTTCTTTCTTTTGTTTGATGAAGCGGTAGCGCTGCTGGTTTCTGAGACAGGTTGTAACTGTTGACGAACCAAAGCTGTGTGTTTCCGATTGTGCTGTGATTTGATCTTAGACATCAGCGAGTCTAATCCAATTATCACTATGATCAAGTTCGATATCTTGTCCATGTTTTCCCTCTGAAAGTTCTGGAATGTAGACAAAACTGTTCCTTCTTCAATCAAAGAAAGGAAATCCTCCGCCGTGTAAACCAACGCAGCGACACATTCATGGATGATGAATGGTTCCTTTGGGTAGAATAGGTCAACTGAGGCGTTGTAGAAAGAAGTGGCCTTTCTTGAGAAAGTGACGAGCCTCTGGTTAGTTTGAGGCCTTGAGTTGATCTGAATGTCTTTCAAAATCTCTTGATACTCATCCACAGTTTTGAACTTGTCCATCAATTCAGATGGAATGTTGATGATCATTTCATTGAGTAACTCCACTTTCTCACGTTTCGATTTGTTGGCTGTTTTGAATAGCTTTTGGTTCAATTTATGCTGGGCTTGCAGTTGTTTGAACTCTTCTCTTTGTTCTTTAGTCATTCTAACCGCTGGCTCTTTGGTCTTTTGACTGCTTTTTGAGGTAGCACTCGTGGCGTTCGAAATGGCATTTGTCAAGGTTTGAGATCTCTGCATTCCTCTATTGGATAAGGCACCGGATAAAGTCTCTGTGAGCTTAGAGGACTTCTCCTTGTTCTTCGGTTGAGCCAGGGAGGATAAATCAGCCATGTTATAGTTTCTCTTCTTGAAACCTGGATCAGATGAAGACCGTCTTGCGACAGAACCAGTGTCATCAGTCATGTCCAGTTCCAATTCCGCCAGAAGTGATCCTTTAAACCCGTTCTTGTATGTCACTTCGGATGGGACTTCAACTTTACCGTATTTGTTCTTCATTCTTTGTTTAGCTCTAGCATCCAACTCTTCAAAACTATCTAGTAGAGAACTGTTAGCTGGATCTCTCTTTCTCTTGAGTGACGGTTTGACTGTTGTACTGGTAATCAAGACTGAAGAATCATCCAATAAGCTGTTGTTGTTCTTCTTCCTTATATTCGACATCATCATACCTTGGTCTGAGTCTTCATCTGAGTCCGATGGCAAGACAACGTTATCAGCGATGGCTTCCAAATCACTGTCATCATCGTCAAGGCTTATCCCAATTGGGCGACCAACATTAGATTTGGTTGTGATCTTCACACTGGGAGTATCAATCTCCGTTGAGGTCCTTATCAATGAGGTTGGTCGTGCGGGTTTGGTAGAATCTGATTTGCCTAATAATGCCAATAGATCTTCATCTTCTTCATCATCACTGAAAGTGAGAATCTTGCTCTTGCTTGGTGACGAACTTAAAAGATCTAGTTTGTAAATCGTGGAAGCAGCTGTAGTAGTAATTGGTGCTGGTGCTGGTACTGTTGACATGAATTGTGTGTTTGTTGCAGGAGCATACTCTTTATCTTTCTTCTCTAAAGTTGGTGTAATGGATGTATTCAGTTTTACAGGAAGTAGCTTACTAGACGATGTGACGGTTTCCTTTTCTGACACCAAAGGTTTATACGGGTTGCTTCTGTATCTGTCAAGTTTGATATTTTTGGTGCCAACCATTCCTCTGTCATCAACTTTCATAGCCGCTGAATTTGGCCTTGTTGGTTTTGTACTCTTGGAGACAGTCTGGATCTCAATATCGTCATCATCATCTGATAAAAGGTTCATAAAGTTATTCAGTCTTTCCATTGCTGTCATGGTGTTTGTGGTGTTTGTTGAACTGATAACATTATGTGCGGCTTTGTTAGTGGTTGGCGGCTGTTTCTGGTTTGACTGAAGGAATAACGAAGAAGAAGAGCTTTCTAAGGATAAATTGTAGGATACGTCCAAGTTCACGACACTTGATTTGGCCGTTGATGCAGGGTTGGTCTTGGGAGGTGGAGCTGCTATGTTACTTCTAGCAGTATTGGAGTTAGATCCTTCATCGCCAGTTGATCTATATAGCAAGCAGTGTTTGTTAGTATCAAGAGTGCAGATGTGTAAGGCAACTGGGTAGAACAAAGGAAACATACAAATCGATCACCAATAGTTCTTCATCGTCTGATATTTCTATGACCTGATTGTTTGACATGTCTTGCGGTCATTCAAACACTTGTCTCTAACATATGAAACTAAGATTTGATCACTGCGTCGTCTAACCTTCATCCAGCGGCTAGTAGCTAGCCATATAATTTATATTTTGAAATATTTTGGTTGCCATAGTTACGTGATTCGCGATGTAAAGTTATAAACTCTGACGCGTCTCAGAATTCAAAACAAACAATTCAACGTCAGCAAACTGTTCTTCGTAACAGCTGTTCAACGACCCTCACGATACAGTGCTACATCAATCTAATAAGATCTAGTAATAATAATAATAGTAATAGTAATAATAATTGTACAAATAAAAATGAATTATAAAAAAGTAAGCAGAACAATAAGCAAGGAAAACAAAACCAATTAACACAGCACGCATGCGATACAAGAGCAAAGACAAAGATTGATCAAAACCTTCACCATCGACAATCGACAATTCACAAGAACCGAGATTAGGCTTTGTAACAAGTAATTAACCAAATAAAACTGAAAAAACCACACCCTCCTAAAACAAACAAAACAAACAGACAAATAAAATATAAACCCAACCTAACCTTAAAAAAACCAGGAGTCATTCATTCAAAAGCATATGAACTAATAATTTATTGTTGTTCAGAAAGGTATTGAGCCTTTTGAGCTTCGTATCTCTTCTTATCGGCTTCGGCCTTTTCTTCGTATGGCTTCTTTTCGTCAGCAGTTAAGGCTTTCCATTTTTCACCTAATAACTTACCGACACCACCGAAGGAGATACCTGGGTTTTCTTCTCTAACAAGGTCTCTGTTTTCGTTGGCGAAGAACATGTAGGCAGATAATGATCTCTTTGGGGCGTTTGGGTCTGTAATTGAGGAATTGTTAGTATAACCGACACGTAATTGCCAAAAGTTTAAGAATGTAAACAAACATTGAATTGCCAACGGCGACGAATTGCAAAGTTCACAGAGGAAAAAAACATACCCTTCTTCTTTCTGATAGACTTGGTGGCTCTCTTGGTACCGGACATTGTGAAATAAAACTGTAGTTTGTGGTTGGAAGTTAGTAAAACGGCACTTGTTGTGGAGGGTTTATGCGGCAAGTTGTTGTTAGTACGGGGTGAGATTTATGTGGGCAGACGGGCAACTTTATAGCTAGCAGTGCGAACAAAATCGAAAAAATTTGGCTGGGAAAATCGCGTTTCGACTTGTTTGTTTGTTTACCAAATTTTTTGGCTGGGACATTTCTCAGAATTTCCAAATTTTCAAAACCGTGTCACCGTGTCACCGCGACCACCAAATTCACCGCCTAGCACAGTGACGCCTAGTGAGAGAGACAGTCCGAGGGCCCAGCAGAAAATTCACCACCAGCCAACCAGCCGTAGCGCCACCCAGTGCACACGGGCCACCACCACAATTTCAAGAGCCAAAGAAAAAAAACAGGACAAACTGGATTTCCTCTTTTTTTCTTTCAACTTTTTTGGAATGAAACCAGCTGATTTGATCAAATCGAAACGTTGGCAATTAGGGGAGTAGAATAAATCGTAGTTAAAATGGTTGTTGAAATGATTGTTGTTGTAATGATTTGATTGATTGATTGATTGATTCTGTTGATCGCGATGCATGCATCACCCATTATCAGTTAGTTGTGTCAACTCATTCCATCTTTCAAGTTTATCCAAACTGTTGAACTTGTGTAAAACTTTTGTGTAAATCCAACTTTCAATTCATCTCAATTGATCCCTTAATCCCATTATTATAATTGCCCAATTGTCATAAATCCCAATCCCAATACTAAATCCAACTTATGCGTGAGAAATCTCGGACATAATAATCATACATACACTAGTAAAAATTAACTATGGGGCAGTAGATAATTAGTATGGGGGAAATTTTGTATGGGACCGTAGTACGTACACTATGGGTGGTATTTAGTATTACTATGAAAAAAATCGCTGCTTTCTATGAGTTTTTGGCGCTGTTGTGAATTTTTGGTGAAGAGATGCGCGCTTTTTAAATTTGTTTGCTATGGTGAATAGCGTATATTTCCTAATATGGGTCGTTTTTGAGGATTGATTTGTAATAGCTTATGTCATGATTTGCGTGGCATGTGATCAGAAATGGCACGTGATGAATTTAGGGGAAATGAAGATCAGGCGTATAACATTCATCTCATTTGTAATAAATTTTTTATACGATTTCCAGCGGCTAATATATTTCTCTTTCATGTTGCCCCCTGAAAACCACAAATCTTAAGAATAAGGAACACCATTCAAAGCTTTCAATCAGAATTACACCAGACTTATCAACTTATTAACAGTCATCAACAACGCCATGTCAGATATCAAAACTGATACATCATCCTCATCACATTCTTCAGCAATGAATGAAAATCAAGTGAAACAAAGAAAGACCAATGCTTCGTCATCAAGTAGTAAGGATGAATTCACACCACACACAGCAGATGCAACCCCGTTATCCAATTCTTATTATTCAAACTCTAGCTCAAATTCAAATCTCACGATCTTAGATTGTCTTAGAATGCTCCTTGGTATTCTCATGCTCCTCAGTTTCACCTCATACGTCAGCACAGGGACTTTCTTGTCCTTTGGCTATAATGGTAAGTTTATTAAACCATCCTTTATCAAACATATCATCACTAGACCAAATTTATCATTAACTATAGAGGAATTGTCACAATTCAACGGTATGAATCCATCTAAACCGATATACATTTCTATTAACGGTACGATATGGGATGTCAGTGAAGGTAAGTTCAATTATGGTAAAAGTGGAGCATATAATATGTTTGCAGGACAAGAAATCTCCAGAGCACTTGCAACGAATTGTATGAATCATCTTAGTTATGATCTAAGAGATCTTGAACCTCAAGAAATTAGAAGGTTAAAAGGGTGGCAGGAATTCTTTGATCATAAATATTGGATCGTGGGCCATTTACAAAAGGAGGAATTGAAGGGGTTTCCTCCTAGTAGAAGTGAATGTGTTGGGAAATTCGGACAGTTTGGATCATGATCATCTTAATAATATTAACGTTCATTAAATTCATTAACTGTTTATATACAATATATCTCCCATTCAATCACACGACGTATTATTTCTTACTGTTTCTCTCCATCTCTCTTTGTAGTTTAAACCATTGTTGATAGCTTGGAAGTTTCATAGGATCCATACCTAAAGATTGAGCAAGTTGACCAATTTGAACATTTGCCTTATAGTACTTCCCAACACAACGATCTATACATACCATTTCCCCCTTAGTTAGATCTGCTTCACCGTATTCTTCTGGTATGCATTTGGTACGACAGATTTTCATCATTGTGTTAAAGGTAGTCTTCATACCTTCGAATTGAATCTCTGCGAGTTTGATCTTCTCTTCGTCCACTTCTTGATTGAGAAGGTTTTGTGATAGAAGGAAGGACATGTTGTGCGTATGGGAGTGTATGAAAGGGGTGTGGATGTTCTCAGAGAGCGTCTATGCTGATACAGTTTAGTTCCCCACAGTTAACTAGCAGTCCTTCTTTATAAGCTGATATCTGCTGGGAAAATATTTAACTATAGGCTATGGACAGCTCCAACGGGCTAACTAACCGACAAAACCAAAAGGCCGCCCGCGAAATAATTTTTTAACAAACGATCAAAATCGAATCTTCAAGCTGTCTTTCACATGTACAAACCAGTTCAACTGTATCTTCTCCTTCAAACCAAGCTATATTCGGAAACAAACAATGCACGTCCTCCTAACCAACGACGACGGTCCATTAAACGACACCGCGTCCCCATACATCCACTACTTGGTCTCCGCCATCGCCAAACACACCAATTGGGATCTGTCCATAGTTGTCCCTAACACTCAAAGATCCTGGATCGGTAAGGCCCATTTCGCCGGTCAAGACTTGACCGCTTCATTCATCTACCCTACAGGAGACGAAGAAAGCACCACGTATCTTGGGCCTTTCGCTGAGCCCCAAGAGGAATTGGGAAAGCAATACAAAGAATGGAGTTTGATCGATGGTACACCTGCCTCTTGTTCCGATATCGGTATTCATCATCTTTACCAAGAGAAAGGTCCCGTTGATTTGGTAATCTCGGGGCCAAACGTTGGGAGAAACTCTTCAGCTACCTATATCACCTCTTCCGGGACCGTTGGTGCCGCTATGGAGGCGTCATTGGCGGGGAAATTGTCAATTGGGTTAAGTTATGCCTTTGAGACGAGAGAATTGAAACCGGACGAGCTGAGAGAAGCTAGTTTGATCGCTGTTAAGTTGATCGAACATCTGTATCAGAATTGGGGTCAAGGTGTGGATTTATACTCTATCAATGTCCCATTACACAAGGAGTTGAAGTTGGGTCAGACGAAGATCCATTATGCTCCTATCTTGGAGAATAAATGGGGTTCAATTTTCAAGTCTCAGTCTCAATCTGAACAGACAAAAGAAACAGTTGATATCGTTGATGTCTCTGTCGAGAAGAAAATCCAGTTCAAATGGGCCCCTGATTTCAACACGGTCCATCAAACTGTGTTGGCTAGTGCCGCAAAGGGCGAATGGAATGATAGTGTTGCATTATTGAACAATTGTGTGAGGTATGTTTTATTTGTTTCCCTTTTTCTGTTTTCCAATGATGGGCTTTTACTAACATTATTATTACTACAGTGTCACTCCTTTAAAGGCAACCTTCAAGGATGTTGCTATTTCCGGCGAGATCAAGTTAGAGTAAGTCAATTGTTGTCTGTTTATTATTAAGTCGTGGTGTGTGTGTGTGTTGCTATTATTTACCTAATACAAGGACCCCAGTTATTATATAAACAGACATATTCCATACTTTAAACCAACGGTACTAACCAAAGAATCCAGCGCCATCCATCAAACCATCCCAGAACAGTTCCAAGCTTTACAAATCAACCCAATCGAAGAAGAACTTGTTCTTTCAATCCCAACTTCATCCTACATCTACCCAGCCTTACAAAAATCCCTATCTGATCATTTGCCATACCTGAACATCGTCTCCAAATCTCAAAAAGCGGTAAAGACCTTCCAATACGGCGATTATGAAGATTTAGATTTCGATAGAGTCCACTCTGACTCCAATTATCTGATCAACTCGTACATCTACCGTAAGGCACTAATCAGAAAACATTACCTCGCCAACACGATCCACATCCACACAGTGAAGAACCCCTCCAGTATCCTCCGCAGGGCGTTCCCTGAGAGTTTCAATTTAGAAGTGGATTATGCCGAATTCCTAGAGGATTCCCTGGATGAATGTTACGAGCTCCGTGATGAGATTAATAAAGGCGATAGCACGTGGATTTTGAAACCAAGTATGAGTGATAGAGGACAAGGTATCAGACTATTCCAAACCATCGATCAATTGCAAACGATCTTTGACTCGTTCGAAGAAGAGGACACAGACGCCGAGGGCGAGGAGTGCACTGAGGGTAACAATGGTGTGATCACTTCTCAATTGAGACATTTCATCGTTCAGAAATACATCGCTGATCCTTTGATCTTATCCGAGTACCAGGGGAAGAAGTTCCACTTGAGAGTTTACGTTCTAGCTAGCGGTGATTTGGAAGTGTTTGTCTACAAGAAAATGCTGACTTTGTTCGCTGCTTCTCCTTACACCGATCCTAATCAGTTGGATCTTGATACCGAGGAAGAGGTGCCAATGTTTGGACATTTGACTAACACTTGTTTACAAGGTGAAGAAACTGCCACTGTTAACAATTCTGTGGTTGAGTTTTGGCAATTACAAGGGTTAACAATCACTGAGAAAGAGTTGATTTTCTCTCAGATTAAAGAAATCACTGGCGAATTGTTCAAAGCTGCCTCAACGGTGGATAAGATTAATTTCCAACCATTGGGTAATGCTTTTGAATTGTACGGGTTGGATTTCATCGTTGATTCCAAATTACAAGTTCATGTTTTGGAAATTAACGCTTTCCCTGATTTCAAACAAACCGGGGACGATTTGAAAGGTTTGATCTTTGATTTGTGCGATGGACTGGTTACTAAATGTGTCGTTCCTTTCTTCAATGGCGAAGTTAAGGAAGGTGAGAATGACAAGGAGCAATTGCTTGTTAGTGTTCTCAAACAATAACCGATCATATTCATGGCAGCTATATAAGTGTATATTAATCATCATATTAAACCTCCACCTGTTGAGCGCTGATCTGGAACTCACCATGGTCTGCATCAACTTCTTCAATATCCAAGACTTTACCAATGAACCATTGCTTAACCTTATTAATTTCCAAAGTATCCCAATCTGGATCGAACTTTTTCATAAACTTGACATCTTTCATATCGTTGAAAGCAGCCCAAGAACTTTCCTCTGGACCATCTTCAGTAGTAGCATTAGTAGTGCCAGCTGGAAGAAACAACACCAAATCACCCTTTTGGAAGTTTCTAACAGAGATCTTGTTCTCGGTTTCCAATTTCAACTTTTGGATTTCCAGTTTCAACTTTCTCTTATCTTTGAGTTCTTTCCTTGCTAATACTTCAACTTCTTCAAATCTCTTAGCGATATGAACTGGATATAATGGGAATAAATTCGTGATCTGTGCTGCAAAGTTGACATATTTCTCTTCGAATGAGGTCAAATTGTAATTCTCAATCAAGGTCTCAACAATCGAATCAAGTGAGCCTGAACCTGAACTGGAGCCAGAATCTTGATTCAAATCCGAAATCAGTTCCGTAGTGTCGGGAAGTTGAGTCCAAAGAAGATGTTGTTCAACCTGAGAGATCAACCCTGCAGAAACGCCAGGTGGGAGATCCAGTGCTGAGCCATCTGTGAGTTTCCTCAAACCTTTATAACGAATGATACTTATTTCATCAGTCTCTTCATTTCTAACGGCAAGAAGACCCAGAGATTTCAACGAGCCACACAAGATTTCATAGAATTGGAAGAGAATCTCACTTAGATCTCTTGATTTGATTATCAAAGAGTTGATGATTATGACAAGTTGGAAGATGGTGTTTGCCTGTTTCTCAGAAATGTCCATTCTTGTGTTTGTCTCCTGATCGTGCTCATTATTGGCCAAGGACTCGGCTTCAGCTGTCAAGACTTGTTTCTCCAACTCTTCAACTCTGGCCTTCAACAGATCGGCTTCCTCATGGTGTGCAGTCTTCTCTTTAGCAAACTCTGCTTCACGGTTGGTCATGTTCTCTAACAAGTCGTTCTTCATGCCAAGGAGCTTCTCATAGTCGTCTTCCCATTCGTGTAATTTGGATTCATGTTTAGCGGCAGTTGATTTCAATTCTGTGGTTTCGGACGTCAGCGTAGCCAATTCTTCAGACTGTTGAGTGATGATTCGGTCTTTTTCAGAGAGAAGTTCTTTGAATTCATTGATTTTGTTGTCCTTGATAGCAGATTCTGATTTGAATTTCCCTAACTGATCCTTCAACTGTTTGATTTGATTCTCAGAGTCACTCAATTTCAAAGTTAATTGGTCCCTTTCTGCCTTGAAAGAGTCCCCACTTTTGTTAGCATTCTTGAGATTATCCTTGAGCTTCTGATTTTCCTTCCTGACTATTTTCAAAGTCTCACTGGTCTTCTTATTCTCAGAAACATGCGTCGACAATCTTCCTTCAATGACGTTCTTCTCGCTGGTCATCAGTTCGAGTTGATCTTTGACGTCTTCAAGCTCATCTCTCGCCAATTGGACTAATTTTGACTCTTTCTCCTTGTCAGTTCTGAGAAGAAGCAAATCCTTCTCTTGATCTTCAAACTTAATCTTCCATGAATCCAGTTCCTTCTTCAAAGCCTCGCCATGTGAAACCTTATCGTCTTCATGAGCCCTATGCAAGACATCCAACTCATCAGCCTTCTTCTGTAATTCAGACTCCAAGTTCCCCTTATCGACTTGTACCATAGTCAATTCAAGTTGTAAACGAGATATATCATTTGATTTCTCATCTTGAAGGTTCTCTAACCGTTTGAGTAAAGTCTGGTTCTCAAACTCCTTAGTTGAAAGAGTCTGTTTCAACGATCTCAACTCTTCTGTAATGGTCTCCAATTTGCCCCTCTGACTCTTCAAATCTGTTGTTAAATGCATATTCTCATCTTGAAGTTTCAAAAACTGCGTGGAGTCAACAGCTGCCTGATGATTCGAGGATGACTTTGGAGAAAGAGACTTCGATCCACCTGGTACTTCGTTCTCAGATCCATTGATGGCGGTGTTCAGAACAGACCGTTTGGCCATTGCAGAGAACTTTGATTCTGGTGGTCCTGTGATCACGTTTGGTTGGAAGGACTTCTGATGAAGGAGATTCTCCAACTTCTTGATTCTGGTTTTCAAACCTTTGATGGTGTCCTTGTCTGCTGCGGTGAGAGTAGTAGATGATTCAAGATCACTGACGAGGTCCATTAGTTTGACCTTGGCGAGCTTAGAAGGTATCTCATTGACATTCTTGGATAGCAGATTAACAATCTCAGTGTTGATCCCCAGGGATTGCAATTGCTCAACGTACCTGATGACATCATCATAAGTGACACGGACCTTGAGATGAGACTCTGAGGAAGAATCAGACTCTTCAATGAGATTCAAATCAATACTCAACATCCCAGAACCATTGAACCCCTTGGAGGCTATTCCTAGAAGAGACAAGACCTCTCCATAGTTTCTCAACCAAAGCGATCTCACCTTGGCTTCTTTCTCCTTGAATGCAGCAAAGTTCTCATTTGTAGAAGACGCCAACATCTTGACCCTCTTAGACCACTCGTCACGACGAAGACATTCAGTAAGGAAGAGACCATAGAGAAGTGGCAAATCAATAGTGAGACAAAGCTTGGACTCTAAACTCTGGATAGATTCAGTCTTGGAAGTCAAATCTTTGAGAGACTCCTTCAACGTGACCATATCTGCTTGAGCCTGGGACAATCTTTGTAAAAAGGTACAAGTTTGAAGCTGCACCTTGTTGAAAATGTCAATCAATTTCTTCAAAGTGCCAAAGAGTTCATTTGACTGTTGGAATATTTGAGCCACAAACTTGGACTTCTGAGTTGTGAAAGAGTCAAGAATCAAATCAATGGAGATATCATCAACGGCGTTTGATTGAGAGAGTAAGTTCTTAGTATCAGACTGTAGCTTATCACACAGCTGATTGACGTTCTGAACTTTTGTATCAAGTTGTAAGGCGTTCAAATAAACTATGATCTCCTTCTCCAAAGCTGTCAAATCCGTATCCACACCTTCTCTGAACCCCCTTGACGATTTCAACTGGGACTTATGTGCAATGAATGAAGAATTGAGGCTCTCATTAAGCTTGATGCTTTCATGTGCGACATCACTTAGTTCCTTTCTGTTCAAAAGATCACTCAATGGCTTCTGGTTGATATCATTGACCCCTCCCAATTTCTTCAAATGATCACCCCAACTGAGATTCAAAGAATGTCTCTGAATGTTGATAACTGAATCAACAGAAGTGTCAAATTGATTTTTAATATCACCACAATAGCTCTCAATATATTGGCAAGCCACTTTCAAAGCTTTCAAAAGAATCAAAGTCTTAGCCGCCACATCCTTACTTCTCTTAGTGAACAATTTGGTGTCTGATTGAATAGCAGAAACCCATCCCAGATTGGTAGTGAGGAGTCCCATAAGTTGTCTGGCGTTTCTTGAATGTGTGACTCTGTTGAGATCAATGTCTTCCAAGGGGGAATGAATAGGCTGGACAAGATTTTCCTTAAGAGAGTCGATGGAATATTTGTTATGGATGTATCTTCTAATGGTTTGCTCATCGTTATAAACAGAGAATAAGTTCCTGTCAAAGACATACACTTCATCAAGTTGTTCTAAGAACGTGATCTTGAGCTTCAGACCAAAGGGGGAAATGAGGAATATCTGTTGGATGGGTATGCTGAATTGTTTGGAACAGAATTTCTTGATTTCTTCTAAGGAGACAAAGTAATGCCTATTAACCCTGAAAGAGTCACCTGAATGTGAATTGTATATGGTTATCAGGTCTTTGTTGTTGCTCATTGGGATATTATCATAACAGGGGAGTGAATCAAAAGGACAAATGTGTTGAAGGGTAGAGAATAAATTGGGTGGCAAAGGTGAATAGAGTGGGCGGTTAAATCAAGTTGTAATATGTGGAGTACTGTACACAGTAACAGCTTATCAGAGAAATGAGATCAAACAACAGATGATTAATAGAGTAGAGGCCACCCAAGATGAAGACTAATGAGAATGGGATGTGCTTGATCGTTGACAGTGTTTTGTAAGGTTCCTTCAAAGCTAAAAGCACAATTATCAAAAGTTCATAACCCCTTGATTGCCAATTATTTTAGTAATTCTTGATCCATACAAAATATTATTGACACCTACGGTTTAGAGCTGAATATCCGGCACGTGACCCAGACAACCGCTCACCGCCCACCTCTCCCGAGGAGCACGCGGACAAATTTAACGAATAAATTAAGCCTGGCCCGTTCACCTGAGATGACTTGGACCAAAGTCAGATATTTCTCTTGGACTGCAAAGATCCATCAGTGCCCTCATATGAAATGGTGAAGAAGATCAACAACAAACTTCAAATCGACTATCAGAAAGGTCTGATCGAGTCTCGTCTATTACAGATCATCTCCACGGATCCCAAAATCAACATCTTAAACTTGATACCTGTCTGGGTCATAGAGATAAACCCCAAAGATTCCTCCAAGGCACTAAACGGTGTTAAGAGTGTAACAGAAGACCCAGTGAACTTACAGCATGTCAAAAGGGTGAAAAAAGAGGCAGGGAAGAACACACTGACGGTTCTCGTGTGCTCAAAGACATATCTGTCAACAGAGGAGGAAGTCATTCAGATGTTAAGCTCTTTGAATGTTCCCGATTACACCAATCTTAGAACCGTGGAAGTGCCTGATCATGGTCCAAATATTAAAGAGCTGTCGAACCAATGGACGAGGGAACATTGGCCATTGATATGGAAAGGTAACGTCAACGATCAAATTCTGAACGACACGGTAATCAACATGGATTTCATTTATTCCCATTTGAAGAAGATCTCAGAGAAGTCATTGGAAATAGAAATGGAAACGCAAAAAGAGAAAGATAACACAGCACTCCCTATAGTCACTCTTATAGCCAAAGGTCCAGAAATTGTCGCCATGGAATCAGACAAGAGATCCCCAACAGACCCATTAACACACAGTATCATGTCCTGCATCGATCAGATCACAAGCACACAAAAGCTCAATAACACAGACACATCACATCAGTATTTACTCCAGGGTTATGATGTGTACACTACACATGAACCGTGTACGATGTGTTGTATGGCTTTGATTCATTCAAGGATCAATAGACTAATCTATTTGAAACAATCTTGTGATACTGGGAGCTTGAGATCCAGATATTTCATTCATGATAATAAATATTTGAACTCGAAGTATGAGGTCTGGGAATGGGTGGGGTCTGAGTATGCAGTTGGGAAAGTTGATAGTCATATTAGTTGTTAGAGATGTTCATATTTTTTTATAGAGGACAAAATTTCGATTTTTTTTTTGCAATTCTGGGACATGCAGCTTCATGCAGGCACTTGAGACTGAATGTTGGGAACCCGAGGAGCACTTCGGAGAAAATTATCCGTAATTTATCCGGTTTTGTGGCAGTTAAACACTTTATACCACAAAGAGGTACCAATTAAGGAAGCAGATTTCGGATACATGCCTTTGTCCATACTATTTTAACTGCTATGTCTAGAGACAATTTGACACAAAGAGAACAACAGCTTTGTGCTACAAGCTCTATAAGCGAGGCTATTTACAACATTATATTATTAAATGATTACATACATAAGTGGGTCGCAAGCTCTCAAAGAATGATATTATCAATCAATCTCGTCGTTTTTTCACCTTCAGTGACATAGATAGCCAAACTTAAAACAGCCCCCTTTGATAAATCTTCAACTTCCAGCAAAGTTTCCTTATCAGCCAAACTGACATAATCAATCTTGAACTGTTCATCAGCCAAGTTGAGCTTAACGATATCAAGGATTTCCGATCTAGACTTACCAGCTTTATAAGCATCTTCACCTTTCTTCAAAGCAGCGTAAATACCAGCACATCTAGCGCGTAATTCTTCAGAAAGGTAAGCGTTTCTTGAAGATAAAGCCAACCCTGATTCTTCTCTAACAATAGGCTCAACCTTTATCTCAACAGGGATGAGCAAATCTCTAACCATTCTCTTCAAAACAATGGTTTGTTGGACATCCTTTTGCCCAAAGTATGCAATGTCCGGCTGTGTGATGTTGAACAATTTGGTGACAACAGTGGCGACACCACGGAAGAAATTAGGCCTAGTTGTGCCCTCCAACTGTTCAGAGAGGCCATGCACAGTGACAAAGGCACCGGTTTGCTTGGAGACGTCCAATGGGATGCCTGAAGGGTATAACTCGTCCACGGAGGGGTAAAGAATAGCATCGACTGATTTACCATCGACGTTTAATTCAGAAACCAAGGCGAAATCTCTTTCAAAAGTACGCGGGTAAGAGTCTAAATCCTCTGTAGGGGCGAACTGTGAAGGGTTGACGAAGATCGAAATGACAGTGTGATCGTTCTCAGCTAGAGATTTCTTAAAAAGGGTAAGATGTCCTTGATGAAGAGCCCCCATAGTTGGAATAAACCCAATCTTGACAGTATTGGTTAGGGAACGACGCCATTCACGGTATGATTTGATGGTTTTGAAGACTTGTGGTAGGGCACTCGAGGTCATAGTGGTCGAGGGTGTTGGTTTAAAGGGGAAGTGTCATAAGTAGTGGAAAGTTCACGTCGCTAGATCAGTGAAATAATTTCTACAGATCATATGCATGATAAACGGTCGGCTGGATCTTCGTTTGAGTCAAATCCAACAAAAAAAAGTGACGAGGAGTACACGTGACTGGAAATTAGGTTGAAAATCAGAGACCCTCGGAAATATCTCATACCCTCGTAACTGGGGAATGCGTCGCGAACACGTCTGCTGAAATACCGCATCAAAGATGCTGGAGCTTTGTTGGTGAAAAATTATCGGACAACCAATAGTAACACAACATAATACAAGATCCAGTGGGTATTATGTTCGAACAGTTTAACTGACTGTAACTCATTATTCCACACACCACACTATAAGCCCAGTCGAGATGCTTAGACTCATACCACAAACCTTCACCCGCCACCACTCCACAAACACCACAGTGAAGCCATTAAAGAGAGTACCATCTCTTTTCAACAAGATCAACTCTGCATCTAACGTTAAGCCAAACTATCAACCTGGTCTTTACCACCACCCAGCGCCATCCGCTTCTATTATTTCCACCCCAGACGTGTTCCTTCCACAAAACGACCAACGTAAAGGGCTCAATGTCAAGAAAGAAGTGCTAGGTCCTATAGTTTCACAACCAAGAGAAAAGAAATTGAATTTAACACCAGAGGAAGTTTCACAGATTCAAAAATTAAGACTCGAACAACCGGAATTATGGACCCGTTCGAAATTAGCTGCGGAGTTTAACGTTTCTCCATTCACAATCTCCTTGGTCTCCAACCCTAACAAGCAAAGATCCGAGGAAATGCAACAGAGATTACAAACTATAAAGGAATCTTGGGGGAGACAAAGATATTTGGCTAGACTTGATAGAAAGAAAAGAGCTGTTAACTGGTACCGTGATGAATAAAAGGAGTTAGAATAATAATAGTCTGAACTGTTGTCTGTCTGGATGTTTGCTTGTTGGTTGCTCTGTTGTATATAAATTGTCAGGTCTTTCAAGCATTCATCACAGAGCAGAGAATGGTTCAAGCTTTTGTACATAGAATTATCTGTTTAGTAGTTCAAATCTATGAATATTGTTAAAGAGGAACCTTATTACTCAACAGCATAGTAGCACAATAAAGTACGCACGTGATAAACATATTATATCGAACATCAAATGAACGTTTATTGAGGAGTACTAGCTATTTACAAACACTAGCAGCTAACTGATGGCAGTCCAGCATCTGTAGCACTCTCACGCCATATAAGAGCAGTATCGTTTCTTCCTTGGCGCACTCTCCGAATCAGCTGTCGCGTCTCTGATCCTTAAAGCCCTTTGCATATCATCCGCCATACTTTGATCCAAATTATCACCATTTCTCTGAGAGTTGACTGCCTCACTAGTCTCTAACCTAACCACCTGATCCCGAAGTTTAATACAACCATCCATAACTTTGATATCATCAGTTAATCTCATCAAAGCCTCACCGAACTCTTTCCCATCTTGAGCATTATCAAACTTCAAACCTAGCATAACCATTCGATCTCTGAAATCTTTGAACATCAGCTCATAAACAGATTCAGAACCACCACTCGCTGATAATGTGAACTTATGATCCATACTTTGAACCAATTCAATTTCAATAGTTGCAAAGATCGAATTTATATGCTGTTCTGTATTTCGAATACGACCAATGTTATAATTTCTCAACCTTTGTTCATGTGCGAGTCCAACTTTCCTATCATGGTTTATCATTTCTAATACCCCACGGATCGGCCTCTCATCTGCTTTAAAGACTGGATAACCAGAGTATAACGATTCAATTGAGTTCAAACGAACAGAACCTTGCCATAAAGAAGGCTGATCTTCAAGTTGAGAAGCAGCATTAACCGAGGAGTTTGGTGGTGGGATTGAAATTAAGGACACATTATGTGCGTTTGTTGATGTGCTTATGCTGGGAGTTGCATAGAGTACTTTCTCAATTCTGTTTGGATACACTTTAAAGCGACTGTTGAATGTTGAATTGTTGTTTCTATGTGGCATATTTTGTGATCGAGCTTATAAAATAATTGAAATATAATTACAACTGGTTACTGAAAACATGAGAATCGGCGAGGAATCGTGTTCCTGGATTCCTGGAATTGCGGAGAGTATTTAAATCAAAACAACCATTATGCGTTTCAAGGCAAATTTGAAGTCTGATATCTTTAGTTTAAGCGTAGAATTTACTATTTAGAACAGCACTAAACCACTTGAAGTTCCTTTTCGAAGACTAACCATGCTAAAAAATAAAGATCAGACCATAAATTCATCCACAATTACGATCCATAATATTGGTTTCTAACAATAGTTTCTGGAATCTTAGTACGTAACACTTTAAGTCAGATCATGATCTCCAGTTTTTGTAAAGTTAATTCAACACAAATGAGCCGAACAAAAAGCTTGAAATTCGGGATATCCCGTTCCATCTAATACCCTACTAAGTAGCTTTTTAGTAATACTACAGTATTAATATGGTTCAAAGTTCAAGTCATCTACAATTGGTTATGAATCCATGACACAAAGTTTTAATTACAGTAGCGGGTGGCACACTGGCGGGCCTCGGCTCGGCTCGGTAAGTTTCGGTAAAACTGGCTGTCGCGGTCATGTGATCGGTAGGGCCAGCAACGTCGCGCGCCATTTGATCAACAGTCTACAGATCTTATGATAATACCAAGCTAGCTGCAAATTTAAGAAAGTAAGGAGTATTACCCCACCAGAAGGAATATTAAGCTCCGAATTAAGAACTAGATATCCCATCAATCATACATTACTGAGACACTCCTAAATATCATGTCACCGGCCATCCTAACTTCATCAAGATTGGCTTACTTATCAACACAGTTTCCCCTGTTAAAAGACAACTGGCATTATTTAACTGCTGCGACATTAACAGCATGTAATCAACCTTCAGAACTCCCAATACTTTATCATTACGCGATCTCTCATAATCAACATCTTATGGATAATATACCCATCAATCAAGATCAATTGTACCAGGAATCCAATGAAAAAGTTAAACTTTTCCAGTTGGCAAATGCAACAGATAACAAATCAACAATTTTGACAAACCTTTCAAATCCTTTCAACAATTCACAAAATTTCAATCAACAATTTCAAATCACCGAGAAATTCAAAGAATGTCTAATCAAATCCATCGCGTTGATAGGTTTACCACGTGTGATCAACTCTATGATGATTTTAAAATCAAACACCCCACATCCTTTAAGATCTCCCTCAACCGCATCACCATCACACAGTAGGGATTTCAAATTATCATATGATCAAAACACAGAGAACGGTAAGAAGTACTGGGACACAGTGTACAAAGGTTCCTTATCATCACGAATATCTCAACAATTAGAATCCGCTTCACGTGATCTATGGGGGTACACTTTAACCAATACATATGGAGTGTTACTTTCCTATTCAGAGATACTTTCCCCCAAGGAGACAAGTTTATTGATTCTTTGTTGTTTGATTCCACAGGATGTAAACCCTCAGTTGAAGGGTCATTTGAAAGGAGCTGTGAACAATGGATGCTCAAGGGAGGAGATCGAACAGGGGAGACAATTGGGGATCTTGATTAGTCAATGGTGTGGTGTTACTTGGAAGGATGAGGTTGCTAAGCTTAGGTTATGATATTTATATTTATTTATTTGTATATTTATTCCACGTCCATCGTTTGGAATCCCTTGGTGATGTCAGCGATTGATTTGCTCTCTTTGACTTTCTCAAGCAATCCATCGGCAAAGCCTTCATGAGTGGCTGTTGTGTTGGCTTGTGCA
>JAKTWX010000040.1:3940-15273 GCA_030582275.1 Waltiozyma pijperi
CTTGGACCACTTCTTCTTAGACTTCTTACCACCGGCCATAGCGGCAGCGGCCTTGGCGGCCTTGGTTTGTTGAACTTTTGGAGCCATCTATATTCAAAATTGTTAGTATTACAGTTCCACTTAAAAGTATGCCATAAGAATTACATTATTGAAAGGATAATTTTGCTGGTCTTTGCTTTTGATGTGAAAATTTTACAGCGATGAAAGCAATAATTGGTAATGCCTTATTTTAAAATCAGGCTGGAAGTACATTGATCAACAAGAGTAGTGTGTTTGATGATTCGTAGTTTCAATAAAGTGAGACTGTCGATACTTTTTCTTAGTTTGTTTTCTTTAATTCAACTTCTTTGGGTTCGTTTAATTTAGTGAATGTGCTTCTCTGAGTAGTTCATATTTATAATTGCTTGGGCTTTGTTGGTTGAATCGACAATGGAAGTTTTGAATGATGGTGATGACATCCTTTGAATAATGCTCTTCTGGTAGTACTTGAACATACTGTATATGTTGATGGAACAAAATTCGATATTGGAAATAAGGGAAACGAAACACCTAACATAAACCCACTATCAACTAAATGATTGACCCACATCCTTAATATTAAATTGCAAAAAAATAAATAAAAATACAACGACACAAGAAAGAATCATGCCCAGCCCACCACCATCAGTAGTGCTGAGCAATGGTGCCACTAGCCACGCCCAGAGGCCATCATCCATGAGCACAATATCTACTACAAACGCAACAGGGTCCAGTACAGATTCCACACCATCTTCAGGATCCTCTTCAGAACCAGGCTCTTCCGCAAGATTGACCACTGCCAACATCATCAACAGCAGCAACGGTAGGAGATCTCTCAGGAAGCGTGATCCAAACACAAACTATTCAGAGCCAGGTGGCAGTATTCCCTACAGAGAGATCTCTGAGAGTTCAGAAAGTGGCAGTTCAACGGGTAATTCACATGTCAAGAAAAGTACTCCCAAACAGGCGTCCCCAAGTCCTAGTAACCCAGCGTTAAGCGTCTCTATGGTGACACTAGCACAGACTTTAGGTGCCTATGATGAAGGATCAGCAAGGAATCGCTCGTTGAACATTGATCCTACTCCGGTGCTATCAACGCTATTACCTTCCATTGAAACAAAGACAGCTACGTTCCCTGAGACCATAAACCTAAGCGGTGCCCAGATAATCAATGGTTTGAAATTGGTCCTTGCAGACGGAACGGTGAAGATCCAGAAGGGCGATGATATCTCTTTGGTTTGTGAACCTCCTTGTGAGCCTTATTACATTGGTAAAGTCATGGGGTTCCAATTAAAGGATACGATGGCTAAGGAGGTGAACCCCGACAGTTTGAATTTGACTAAAGAGGAGAGAAAGGTTCAATCTCAGTTGGTCCAACCTAGGACTCACTCATATCAATCGGAATCTGGTGATCTCATTGAAGATGCTAACAATTTCCAAATTAGAATGAATTGGTACTACAGACCACGTGACATCTCCGTTCAATCTAGTGATTCCAGAAGACTTTATGCTTCCCTTAATGCCGATCTGTGCCCCTTGGATTCATACCGTGGACATGTCACCGTGGAGCACAAGTCTCGGATTGCCAATCTGGGAGAGTACAAGAGACAGGAAGGAACGTATTGGTTCGATAAGATGTATGATAGATATCTGGCCAAATTCTATGACGTGGTACCGACCGATAAGATCATCGGGAACTTACCGCAGTCGTACTTGAAAGCCTTGAACAAACGGTACGCCTTTGTGTTCTATGAGAGTGGTAAAGCTGGCGAGCTATTCGACGTCGTTGAGAGAAGTAACTGTTTGGAGTGCTCGCAGTGGTGCCCCGTTCAAGAGTCCATCAGGTGTGATAAGTGCCGGTCTGTTCGCCATGGCTTGTGTCTTGATGAGAAATCTGGGAGCAAAAATCTTAGAGGGATCAGTTGGGTGTGTCCAGACTGTGTTGACAACAAGGGCACTGCAAAGATTGACAAATTTGAGACGTTGAACTTGGTAGGGAAGAGATTCCTTCAGAAAGACCAAAGATTGAGTTTCCGTCAAAGAAGAGATCAAGAGGAGTGGACTTACCGTTACATCGGTCTTCACACGACTTTGGACAACTGTCTACAGCTCAACTCTTCCGTGTATCCGCGTATGGCTTCAAGGATCGCTGCTAAGCATCAATACACTGGGATGCAGCCATGGTTTGACCACCATGTTGAGTATTACGACCTGGCAGCATTGAGACCTGATATCAGAGAGAAGGTGAAGAAGGACAAGGCTGACACACTGGCGGCTCTGATTAAGAGAAGAAAGAAGCCTATGAAGAAGTTGATCCCTGATGACGGATTCTACCTCCAACAGAAGTCCAATAAGCCATTGCCCATCCCTCAGCAGTACTACAACCAGCAATTGTCACAGCTACCGCCATGGTTACAAGAGAGACCTCATGGATACATCGAAAGAGGCGGTGATGATACTGTTGAGCAATTGTGGGCTCCAACGACGAAGCTCACGCCATCTGAGATTGACCAGTACATCGATGACCAAAAGGATATCGCCGATAAGCTACAGATCAAAGTCTATTCTCCAAACTTCATGGATGCTGTGCTAGCCAATCTTTACCGCTCCTCTTTCAACAGGGAAATTTCACGGAACTTGAATCTCAGAATAACACGCCAATCATTGAAAGAGCCAACGTTCACGCCAATGGAAGTCCGCAAATTTGAGGAATCGGTCAAGATCCACGGTAATCAACTCCATGATGTCTCCAAGGACCTCGCCACACAACCTCCAGGAATGGTAGTAAGATACTATTACATGTGGAAGAAGACTCCATCAGGCCGTGCCATTTGGGGGAGTTATCCAGGCCGTAAGAGGAAGAAAGAGTACAACCTATCGCAAGCCAATGCCAATGTGATCAACATCAGTCCAACAAAGGGCAAGCCTAACAGTAATCCTCTGGAGCTGGACGAGGAGGCATCTTTGACCACGAGCGATCAAATCATCAACACCAGCAGTAGTACATTGCACTGCAGATATTGCCTCACTGAAACATCGAGCAAATGGTTCATCGTCCCAGAGGAACTTCACACCTCCAACAGTGCCTCTTGTATCCGTTGTGCCAGATTGTGGCGTAGGTATGCTGTTCAATGGGTCAACGCGGCCCGTGTCTTCAAAGATCTCGGGGCCTTACCCAGCTCAATCAATGGTAGTAACTTTGGTGCGAAAGTTGACCTTGAGAATGTTTTACATTCGGTTTCTAGTGCCCAATGGAGGGGCAAATCTATCGAGTGGGAGTTGGTTAGAGATGCCGTTGGTGTTGCTATGTTAAAATCAGGGTTAGGTGACGGTGTTTCTACAGCTGGGTCCGCCATCTCTGAAGATTTCAGATTGAAAAGACGCAATGATTGGGACGATTCCGTTAGTAAGAGACAGAAAGTGGAAATTATCGATGAGGATGAAATGGACGTTGAGAGTTCTGATTTTGAAGAATCTGAATCCGAATCTAGCAATCAAGTGGTCCAAGGTGCCACTGATGTTGAGATACGGACATTTGCAGGAATCGAATCAACTCAATCTGATCCTCAAGCAAAAGATATTCTACTGGACTCTCCTGAGAGATCTCAATTGCAAGGTGTCATTCATCAAATTAAATCCGAGAATTCTGCTTTGATGCCATCACCAAGTGAGGTTCAACAGATTGTCGAAGATTTGCCAGTGCTTACTATCGTTGAATCAGATATCAAAGATCCTCTATCAGCATCCGCTGTCTCTTCGTCTGCAATTGTTTCTCAAACCCAAGCATTATCGCCAAGATTGCCCCTCTCCGCAGTCCAATTATCAACTTCTTCGCTAATCCAACCACCAATGTCCATAACACGCCACCCTTTGACACACACTTTGCTCCAACCATTGGACACGCCATTGAATCTGAATAACTTCAAGCAAGCCAAACGCCAATCTCCAATAATGTCTACCCGGTCTGAGAAGAATGTGCTGGAGAAAGATATCGCCTCATATGAGCTTTTCAATGCCAAGTCTTATCATTCCATTAATTACGATAATGGGCATGGTGTCTGCTTTGTGAATAAGGTGTCGGATGATTTCGTTCCATTGTGTCTTAAAGAAGAAAGGAAGACCGCTGAAGTGACCCCAGAGGTGAAAGACACTGTTAGTGTTGTCGCAGATGTTCCACGTGATGCTGCTGTTGCCGATGCACCAAGTGATGCTGCTATTGTTGATGTCCCAAGTGTTGTTGGGGTTTCAGCTGAACCTATCACCAAGGAGAAACCTGTAGGAGTCGTCGCTGTGGCAGAAACTGTGGTGAGTTCGAGCGGTGTTCAGAAGCCTTTGTTTGCTCCTAGTAGTGAAGAATCAAGTACACCAGACACAGATCATCACTCTTTGGCGGATACTGATGTTAGAAAGGAACAAGCTGTTGAACCACCATCTGAACCATCTTCTGAGCTGCCTTCTGAACCAACGGGATCGGACATTATCAAGATTTCGACGAGAATTCAAGCAGAAGAAGCCCCAGTAAAAGTTCAAGAAGCACATCACCAGGAGATACAAGAACAAGCCACATCAGTAAGATATAAGTACACCGCTGAAGAGAAGAAGAATCTTCTTGCCAAGACTGACTGTCAATTATGTCTTCAAAATCTCTCCATTTGTCGACCATACCAACGTGATGGAAGACATCAGTCAATGAACAAGAACTGTAAGCACTGTGCTTTGAAATTCCATGAGGAATGCTATTTCCTTGAGCTCTCAGATTATGATGGGGAGAATCTCATCCCTGAGAAATGGCGTTGTGACACATGTCAGAATGAATTGAATCCAGTGGTGAGTAGAGATTATCGCTGCTACATCTGTGATAGAGCATCGGATGAATCATTGATGCTGCTAAAGCCTAACGTTCATGGGGATTGGTATCATTATCAATGTTTGTTTGGTGTGACTTTGGAGATCTGGAAGAAGTATGACAGAAAAGTCACGTACCAGGAACTTAAGGGGAAGATGTGGCTAACCGAGAATGGCAAAAGGCAAGAGATCAAATTCGAGATCCCTTCAATCGATACAACCATATTGTTGAAGAACCAATACTCAGAGTCCTTAAGGGGGGATTGGACTCTAGATAGCTTGGTCCTATGGCCTTATCCTTCCGTCAAGAAACCTGTGAATATCAATGATTTAGTCTCAGCTATCCATCCTATGAGAAATACAGAATCGACTCCTATCGCAGAATACCTTGATCTTCACAAAAAGGCGTTCCCTTCATTCTGGTCAATCATCACTGAACAGCCATCTCAAACTGCTGAAGTGTCCAACTGTTATCAATGCTGTAAAGATCTTGGCCCAACGAACCTCGGCAACGAAGATGTAAGAGCAAAGTTTCTATGTCCTGATTGTCTTGCAGAGCTAACAACAATAAGAACCGATAAATCCCACGCTTCTTCATTCTTGGACCCATCACAAATACCAGATGACATACCTATCAAACCTCATCATTCTTATAGACCAATTAAGGAACAGAGTATCGAGAAGTTGATGCTTGAGATTGATAAGATTAACAAATCGGCTCAAGCTGGGGTTCATGAAGAGAGGTTATATTCTCAAAAGGCTTTTGAAAGACGCTTACAAATCTTGAAGTGGACTATGAAATAAGGACGTTTAAGAGGTTAATATACATTCATTATGACTATGGTTATTCTCGGTATTGTTATACGTAGCTATTGTGCGGTGTTCTTTTGGCTTCTTGATCGTGTAATTAATTGATATGTTCTCGGCTTTAAGCGGGTAACCAGCGGCTTTAGCGGCTAATTTGAGTCTTTTGAGGATTTTCCTGTGAATATTTATAATTTGCGGAGATCCGCTGGAGGATTTGTAATAATATTGTTAGGCCGTCCATATTTGAAGCTGATCAGATCCTTGAATTCATAACAGCTCTATCAAAGACTACTCGGCTTGATCCTCTTTTGCCCTACTCAGTTGTATTGCTATATATGACTATTACGCAGGATTTATTGTGCCAGCTGGTAGCCGCTGCAGTTTGGAAAACTTAGCACGTCATAATCCAATGGTGTTCATGCAATCAGTACTTCCCAAACTTTAATATAATTAAATTAAAACTTTGGAAAATATTATATTTTAATTATAATTTATATTATATATATATACATGATATTCTATATTAATTTAACACCTGTTCTACCTCAACGTCAATGTATTCAATTAATAATATTTATAATATACAAAAATAATATATTTAAATATAAATGATGAATATTATTAATTCCAAATTATATGATGCATGATCAGTAATATTAATTGATTTAATATATTTAAATAATTAATTAATCAGCTAGATGTGCGACGTTGTAAATTTATAACTAGCTGCCATAATGAGATCTATCTAAACGTCTCTATATATAGCTTTTAAATTTTCTGTGCATGTGATTATGATATTAACTATAGCGCATTATAGAATTGTTAAGGAACAGATCGAGATGATAGGCTATACTTTCCCAAAGAGGATTAAACAGCCGGATTGGTTACAACTTACAAGATATGTTTCACGTCTCTCCAGATCTTCTATAGAGGAGAAGATTCCCTGTTCTTTTACTTAGCCTGTTTTTATTATAGCTCTAGATAGTATTTTATAAAGCAAGTCAACAATGAGGTACAAATCCTATTTACAACAGTTGTTTCAACAGTGCAGACAGACCCTTAACCTCAAGATGGAGGTCGTACCCGGAACTCGCCATATATATACTAAAGCTCTGCGACGGCTTCATTAATATATAATCTAATTCAAAACTTATATATATATATATTGGTAAGGCTAAATTAAGACGTAAATATTTAGCTGGATAATTTAATTTACTACATAAATATATGGGCCGCGTAAATTCTAGTACTCCTTAAATTCGGTTTTACTTCTGGTCTATATAGGACCGGTTCTCTTCAAGTAAACGGGGGACAGAAATGATGTTTTGATGAACAGCTGAACTGTAAAGAACATCCTTCAAAACTAGTTTACCCACTTTAACATCACCTTGAACTTTGAATTTCTGTCAAACCAAGTTCAATATCTAACACTTTATTGATGGTTTGATACTCTGCGAACAGAGATTTGTCATTAAATGTATGTCTAGGTGTCTGGAGCAGTGTGAATGGTGAATGATGCCATGACATAATGTAGCTTGTTTGACCTCTTTTAGCGGAGAGTATGTTGAAAAGAGTGACTTTCAATTGAAAATATCGGTTGAAATTTGAATATTATGGACACAAAATCTTGGTAGGCGCAGCATATATCATACATCGGTATCTACTATCTGGTGTCACGTGAATTCAATTATCACCCCCGATATTGCGCCCCGTGACCGAAAGGCAAATAAATAATCTTTCATGGTGACACAAAAACGCACGGTTAACCTAGCAGATCTATGTGTTTTAATATAGGACCCGAGAACGTCCACGGGAATCTAGTCGTTATTACCTAGCTCATACAGGTTTTTCTAAATATTTGCTCCGATCGTGATATACACGACGCATTCACAATAGTTTTACGTCCATACGGCTAGGTATATAATCTTACAAGCCTAGCAGTTATCAGAATCATTCAAAAGAAATATAAATATTGATTATAAGGTCCAATTAGAAGACACACACAAACACAAAAAACATCAAAACTCTCACACACACACACAGAAAAACACACACACCAACAAAAAAAAAAAACGAAGACTAGCATCTCAAGGCTTTAAAAGGCAGAATACCTCAAAGTGTGATTAATATAATCGACAAATCTGAAATCTCTTGGGTTAAAACTCTTGAAATTACCTTGGATGGTGCCGATAGTTGTAACGTTAGGATCTCTTCTGGACTCTGGAGGGATATCAGCTTGTAAGAACCAAGTATCTTCATCGGCGTTCAATAACCAACCACGTCTCATCAATTCACTTGCTGCGAGGCTCTTCTCATAGTATGAATAACTGTAGTAGTAACCAAAGAACAACGTTTGATAGTCCAAAGAGCTCAACAGATCTGGTTTGTCGTTAGCAATGCCCTGTAGTTTGAATCTGAAGAGGTTCCAGACTTGGTAGTAACGGTTTAGATCGATTGATGTGACATTAGTGATGATCTGAGATGGAGATTGGTAGAATCTTGGAATGTTCATGATCTTAGAAGCACAGTCAAGTTGATTTGTCTCAGGTTTGAGACTTGTGCGAGCAGAGTAAAGCGAACATAACACATCTTGGATACCTGGTGGCAAATTGATGATGTCTTTGTCTTGTTGGTATTCTTCCAAGTTGACAGGACTGCTAACTGCAGAATGGTCGTCCTTTGATAAATCAGCACTCGTCAGTGGTGTGACGGTTCTTTGAGCTTTCAATCTGGATTCATTACTTGTCGATTTGCCCATATCAGTGGAAGAGCTTGGAGAGACAGTGCTTGTTGGCGTGGATGGGGAAGGCGTCACTGACTTGGACAGCTGTGCTGAGGCTTGGGAAGCAGCAGCAGACTTGAGTTCTTCAGCAGCTTTAGCATCGGCAATGGCTTTGGCTTCTTCAGCGACCTTTGCTTCAGCGGCAGCAGTTTCGAGTTGGGGTCTTTCTTCCTTTGGAGCCAGCAGGGTGGACCAAGCCATTTCGTTCACCGATTGAGCTGGTAGTTCCGCAGGTTTCAAAGTGTTCGTCAAGTTCAAAGCAGAAGGTGGGAGTGTCGTTGATATCACTTGGTTGTTTATGCTCGTTATTACCGGTGTGTGCAAGGAATTGAGAGGGATCGGCTTCTTCGAACTGTTGGTTATCTGTATCGTTGTAGGACTAGACTTCTTCGGTATTGGAGAAGCGATGGATGCTGGTTCATGTTTGCTCTTGACAGGCGTGTTGGACACGGATTTCTCCTTCTCGCTCTTTGCAGAGGAGGCAGAGGCTGGAGGCTCCACCGGCGTCTGTGGCTCGTTGACGAAGGACTGTGTGATCTCCTGCTGGATGATGTCGTTGGCGTCCAAGTTCAAACCTTCGTAGAGGTACTCGTTCTCAATGAAGTTGTCGTCTCTGTTGTTCTCCAAGAAGTACGTCAAGTCCTCTTTGATCTCGTTGATGGCCTCCACCTCCAAGTCGTTGTTACTCAAGAGCCTCAAGGCGAGCTCGAGTTGCTGCTGGTGCCATCTGTACTTGGACTGGAGCTCTTTGAGCGCTTCTTTGTTGCCGTTGTTCGACTTCTTGGACTTCTTGGACGACAACTTCTCTAGCTCAACGTCCACCACTTGGTACTGGGACTCCAAGCTGTCAATGGTTTCTCGAAGAAACTCCTCACACTCTAGCTTCTCCTTCTCGCTTGGGTCCACGTCTGGCTGGTTCTTCAAGTTCATGTTGGAGTAGGCCTTGATCTTGGAGCCCTTTTCAATGACTTTGTACTTCTCCATGGCAATCTCCACTCGTCTTCTGTAGTCCAGGAGCGACGCCTTGTCCTTGATATCACTGGTACTCTGCCAGACCTTGATCTGTTCTCTTGACTTCTGCAACTTCTTGACTTCTTTCTTCAATTCGTTCTCCAGTTTCTCTCTCTGAGCTGGGTTAGCACCGTCATGACGGTCATGCAGAGCGTTGAAGATATCCAACCCTTCGTTGATTTTCTTGAAGACCTTGTCCACTTCCTGTAGTAGTTTCCTTTGAGCCATTGTGGTCGTTCAGCGGGGTTCGATTGAGTTAAAACAGAGTCAATTATAATGTTGTTCCATTCATCTGTTGATGATTCGTTCTTTTTGTGCTTTCCGGCTCTAAAAAATTAAGAAAAAATTGCGGTGTGATTTCGGGCAGCTGGGCTACGCGCGAATTAGGTCCATGATCCTGTTAACAAAGTATTTGACAGAAGACGACGTTGGAGATCGCAGACACTACGATTTTAGGTTCAAAAGGTATGAGACAATTCTTAGTTTTTTTTTCTATGAAATAATATCAATGAATCTAATATTCTATACAACTGAAAAATGGTTGAGTTTTTTGATTCGAAATTATTTGAAGATTTGTAAATTCAAACAAAACGTTCGCGAATATAATTATCATGAGGCTGCACATTACATCATAGTAAATTCAGTCACGTGATAGGGGCAATTAGCCGCCAATCATTTTCCCATTCACAGCGCCCCAGCGATACTTGATTCAACATCACTAACCATGAGTTCATCCATGGGATCTGGTGTCACTTGATCATTGACCAACTTCAATCTCATCCATAGTCTTCTTCTGAAGAACCGTAGTCCTCTAAATCTGAATTTCCCACTCCAATTCTTTGCGTTTAATTTATAACTGTAACACCAACCTTTATCATCAACATCGTTCAACATTACAATGTACCAACTTTTCCAAATCCAGCTGGAGTTGAGATCATCAAAGGGAATAGTTTTCAAATTGGAGTAGTTCTTCTCATTAATGGATTGGAATTTAGCAGGGATGAACAAAGAGGAGAAGAAATTGATTCCAAATAGGGTCAATCCTGATTGTGATTCCATTATAAGTTCATATGAGATATGTGACGTTGAAGGATAATTGGAGCTTTCCTGCTCTTGATGGATTGCATTCTCTAATAGCTCTGAGAGCTGTTTGTTATCAACGAATGTGATCTGAGGGAGAGAAGTTGGATTAAAGACGGATTGACTGTGGGGTGTATGAACTTGGTTACAGCTGGCTCTGCTACAGCTCTCTTGGTGGGAGACTGAGCACGATTCGTTTATGATGGTGGAGTCAGATGCATTTATGAGATTGATCATTAGTAGTGAAGCTGCAGATGAAGAAGCTGAAAGTTGTACAGCTCCTTGAAGCATCGCTAGCTGGGTTAACATATGCTAGCATAAGCTGTTAAGATAATTTGTTGATAAAATGGCGCATGGCTCCGCTTAGTCATCAGAATCTGCAGCTTAGTGCGTATATCGGCGCGGCTCCGAGCCAACGATCGAACCATCCGTCCTGCGGGAGTGCGTCTTGTTGTTCGCACCTGTGGAAATTTCGTTGGCGCCAGTTATTCCATGAAAGTATAACAAATAAACTGTGTGTGCTATTAACTTGGTTCTTTGCCATTCACTATCAGCTTCTATTACTCGAAACCCATCCCAAAACCATGCAAGAAATGATGAGTGATATGAACAATTTCAAGTTCAACTCCAACCCTCCTTCTGCCCCAATCAGTGGCTCCTCTGTTGTTGGAGGGAACTCCGCTTCCACCTTTTCTGACGATCTCGAATCGATCGCTCCTACTCAACCACAACAACAACAGCCTTTCAACAATCAACAAACCCAGCACCACCAACTGCCACAGCAGCAGCA
>JAKTWX010000040.1:15293-61770 GCA_030582275.1 Waltiozyma pijperi
AAAATTCAATTTACACACTAAATCGATTAGACAAAAACAGAGGCTCAAAATCATCTACCATAGAAACTGATACCAAAAAACCTAACCTTTAATGCATATATCTAATATGATGTAACCATATCAGAAGACATATCAGACTAAGCGTAGAAGACTTCGTAACCTTGAACAGCATTGTCACGTCCCAATAATATCTCCGAGCCAACGATCGAACCATCCGTCCTGCGGGAGTGCGTCTTGCTGTTCGCACCTGTGGAAATTTCGTTGGCGCCAGTTATTCCATGAAAGTATAACAAATAAACTGTGTGTGCTATTAACTTGGTTCTTTGCCATTCATTATCAGCTTCTATTACTCGAAACTCATCCCAAAACCATGCAAGAAATGATGAGTGATATGAACAATTTCAAGTTCAACTCCAACCCTCCTTCTGCCCCAATCAGTGGCTCCTCTGTTGTTGGAGGGAACTCCGCTTCCACCTTTTCTGACGATCTCGAATCGATCGCTCCTACTCAACCACAACAACAACAGCCTTTCAACAATCAACAAACCCAGCACCACCAACTGCCACAGCAGCAGCACCACCATCATCACCAGCAACAACACCAAGTCCGCTCCATCCCGCCACAGCAACAACACCAAAGCTCCCATCCGCAACAGCTAGGACAAAGTGGCAACAATAACTACTTCAACGATTTGTCCCAATACTGGTCGCCATACGGAATTGACATTTCCCATTTCCCATTGACCAATCCGCCAATCTTCGAAAGCGCATTGATGATGAACAACCAGGGACAGCCAAGAAGACGTATCTCCATTTCGAACGGTCAGATTGGGCAGATTACAAACACACATAACGTTGACGAGCTTTATGAATTACAACCCCCACCCTTACCAAAAGCAGCTGGTTCTGTTCACCATTCTTCAACACAGAGTGTCAGCTTGGGTAACACGCCCCAAAGCCTAAACCAGATGTACACCTCTGGAGCACTACAACAGCAGCCTGGTAAAAACTTACAGAACGTCCCAGTTGGCATGGCTCAACCACTACAACCACAACAGCAACAACAGGAACAACAGCAACATATCGACTCTTCTCCTATTCAAAGACTACCTCCGCCCCAACCACAGCAAACACTTCATCCACAACAGCAGCAACAACAACAATACGTTCAACCCATGCAACCTCAAATGACACAACAACAACAGCCTCAATCCAACTTAGTCGACGCCAACGGTGTTCCAAACCATAAACTGATGTACAACAACGAAGTGATCTTCAACCCTGACGCAGGTCCAATTCCAGGAACAGCAGCATGGAAGAAGGCTCGGTTACTGGAACGTAATCGTATCGCTGCTTTGAAATGTCGTCAACGTAAGAAAGCTGCTCAGATTCAACTGAAGGAGGATGTTGCTAAATACAACAGAAAGATTGAACTGTTGAATGAAGAGAGTACAAGTTTTGTGAAATTTTATCACAATTTAAAGAAAAATGTTGCTGATGGGATTAAATTAAACAGCGATGAGGTCCAGAAGATGTTCTTGGAGTTTGATATGAAACTCATACAGTTCCAGGAGAGAAAGCAACTCCTTGATAAGGATGAACCTCCGGAGGATGACTTTGAAGAGGAACTTGTTTCTATGAAGAATGGGGTCTAGGCCTATTCTTAGGACCTGCTTTTTCTTCACTTGGTTTTGTTTTACTTATTCGTGGCATGGGGAAGTGTGTGTTTCTCTATGAATTTTCTGGTTTTTGTTTTCTTTGTACAATTGTATCTTCATGGTTTAACCACTGTAAGTAGTATGTGGCTTTTGTTTTACTGGTTGGATTATAAACATATATACTAATAATATAAATAGTCTCTTGACTTGAACGTATAATTAGTTCAACTGTACCAAAATCACAGACAGGTTGAAGCTTAGATCTAGCTTCTACAGCTTAACGTCGTGCTTCTTTATTTTGCGGCAAATTATAATATTTGTAGCCAAAGTTATAATGGTATACCTCCATGAAAATTATAAATAAAGTGAATAAGCCGCCGAATGAAGAGCATGTAACCATTCTGTAACATATCATGAGTATATCCGTAAACCTTGTAAGCTAATTTACTACTTCAAACACTGTACACTTGTAAACATGTCCCAAGTCTTGGATTTAGCTCTAGTAAGCACCACTGAAACCAACCATCCGCTCAGTCTCATAGCGCAAAGATCAACGCTACCAATAGCAAGAACACTAACCCCAATGATTTGCCTCTTAGGCCTTAACATTAATCAAGATCAAGAACAACAATGGGTTACATGATATCATAGATGTTGTGAACCATTTCCACGGACTCATATACCAGCCAGAGAGCTACACAGACCACAAAGGAGAGGTGACAAACATTAGTACGGCGGCTACGATAGAGTTGTTCAATTCTATGGAATCGCAAGAGGAGTCAAGCTCAGAGTATCATGATAAGTACAATGTTGATCAAATCTATGAAATCTCAGAAGGTTCTACTCAAGAGTCTGAAAACCATGTACCCGATGACCAAACCGGTGAACCCTCATCATCCGCTGAATCATTACAAGCTGTATCTCGTCCTATAACTAGAAACTCATCAATACCAATACCAGAACCTATAATCATCAGAGAGAACAGTTTGATTCTGACACCATCATCATCTTCTTCCGAATTACACGACTTCATCAACAAAGGATCTTTAGTGTCAGACCTGCCAGTGTCTGCCATATCTGTGCCAGATCCTGCCGTTATCAGTGACGTCAAAGTGACTAAGCGTAAAGCTGTACGTGAGGACGTTGAAGCCAACGTTAACTTAAACCAAAGGAGATATAATAAGAAGCTGAAATCACTGGAGAAAGAACAGAAGAAGAACACCTACAGCGTTGATTTTGATTTGCAAGAATTGTTGAAGAATGATGATTTTGATCCAAAGGGAGAGGCTTCTTTCATGAACATTCAAGGCCCGATAAAGGGGATACTCTATACAAAGGATCTGAGATGCATCGATTATAACATTGTAAAGATTCATCGTTTGTCTTTGCTAGCATTGGAGAAGTTTAAAGTTGTTGAACAGTTAGGGGAAACAGATGCAAATGAGATCTATGGTGTGTTATTGAGATATGCAAAAGCCTTGTTTTTGATCAACCATGATACAGGGAAGAAAGAAGAGACACGTTTAAGAAAACTTACACTACTTTGTCAATCTTTGAAAGAGTTGATTCAGATTAATGAAAGATTCACTTATGTTATGATCTTTCTTATCAAAGACTTGATCGTGTTCTTTATTGAATCAAAGGGTCTACTGAAGAATAAGGGCAAATCCGCATATGTCAAGAGATATTCCATCGAGACAAGCAAGTATGTCTCTAGATTGAAATTGAATTCAAGGGACAATATCCATAAATTGTTAAAAGGGGATGAACTGATCTCTGTTGGCCAATTTAGGATCGTTTTGAAGCTATTATTTGAAACTTTAGATCACGATATCTGCACCCTTATTGAGGAAGACTACATCTTGAAGATCTCAACAAGGATAATACTTTTAGGAAAATGTTAAAACACTAATAAACATTACTTATTCAAACCAAGAAACAAGGAACATCATAGAAATACCTAAAATGATAAAAAACACTTGTAAAACACCGTTCCAAATCTCTTGCTTCTTAGTATTGGTCTCATACAATTCCAAAACCTCAGGAATGACATTGACAGTAGCGACATAGATGAACCCACCAGCAGTGAACGGTAAGGTCAAATCACCCATAGTGACACTAGTACCAAACAAGCCTGGAGAGATCAAACTGTTAGTGGAGTCAACAGTGGTTAAACTTTGAACCCCAATCCCAATGAACGTCCCGATGAAAGCACCAGAGGCTGTGAAGAATTGAACACCAATAGCTTGCCATTTAGTGAACCCAGCTTGGATCAATAAAGCCATATCACCAACTTGATGAGGAATCTCATGGATCACTTGGCCCAAACAAGTGATGGACCCTGTTGATTTGGAGATGTAGAAAGATGTAGACATAGCTAACCCATCAGTGATGTTATGCGTAAAGTCGGAAATGATGTTCAAGTAGGCGGAGTTATCAAGCTTTGGAGCGATTTCAACTGGGACATCGTCACCATCTGTCTTCTTATGAATCTTCAACTCTTGATCAGCATGAGAATGGGTATGAGATGATTCTGAGCCATGTTGTAAGATTCTCAATGACTTATCAATCACAAAGAAGAACAAGAACCCAACGAAGATGAAGACACCAAGGATCAAGTTTCTTCTCTCATCAACAAGGACGAATTTGACACCTTGATGTTCAGATTCACCAAGGAACACTTGAGGTAATAAATGGAAGAAACAGTCACCCAAGATCCCACCAGCAGCGAAGGAAACCAAGAGGTTCAAACTGGCAGGGTTGATTGAAGAGGAGAAGAAGAGTAAAGTGAGTGTTGGGAGGGTGGAGATGTATGTTGTAGCTAAGAGAGAGTTGTAAACTGGAGATGAGAAGGGAAACAATTGGGTGAAGATTTGTTGGATTATAGACTCGGATTCATGAGAATCATGAGACAATTGATGAGCGTTCAATTTCTGGACAATCTCACAGGAGTCAAGGTTGCTGTATAAAGTGTCTAAGTTGAGATCACCATTACTGTAGAATAGCGGTTGTTGTTTGACAGCTTGATCTATGTCATTATCATTTGTTTTGACTTTCAATCTTTGTAATGGCTGTTGAACATGTGGTTCTGCAACGACGGCTGTTAACAAGGCTGAAGCTATGACGAACAATTGAGAGAATTTCATCTTTATCTGAGATTCTAATTGAGTCAAATGGGTAATTAAATGGTATATTACTTTGTTTTGATTTAAATTTTGATGGCAATTTCATAATTCAAATTAACACCCTGTCGAATATTTCAACAATCACATGAATTTTGGAACGGAAGAGATCCGAGTAATAATGACGTCATAGATGTTCGGATGTTTGATTGAGGTATGTCACGTGCTCTGGCACTAGGGTTAAGCAATTGGGGCTTAATTATGAGCTGCGTGTGATGGAAATTGGGAAAATGTATTTCAGAATCACATACAACAATTTGAACATCTTCATCAATCTGTGTACTGAATTTACTGCCACATCAATCAAACTTATAGCATATCTCATCACCAGGAAGAACTTTAAAACCGAACAACATGCCCCCCTCAGATAGAGCACTATTCATATCACCTAGGGATTCATCAACATCATCAATTGACACCTTGATATCCAAGCTTTTCCCTGATCAAACAATAACCAATGATCCAAGTCAAGTCATACAATTACACACAAAATACTATCAGACATTATTCACAGCTCTAAGTGACCAATACGATACGATATCGTCATACCTGAACGAATTCTGTGATGATGAAGTGAAAGTGTTAAGAGATGTGATGAAAATATTGATCTTAATTGTTGACGATCTGCAGAAGGTATCTATTGATGAATTGATCAATGTTTCTCAGAGGTTTGAAATCGATGGTAATGATGATATAAACCTGATAATATACCTAACGTCTGAGAAAGACACCAAACTTGAAGTGAATCAATTAAGGGATAAACTGTTGGACGCGGAGATATACAATTGGGAGATAATAACTACGTATCAAGAAACACAAGGAGAAAGATATGGAGTTGAAAGACTCCGTGAAGCTATTGACGCTGCGCCGTGGGGGATGGAGGAAGGTGATCAAAGTGTTGATGTTGAGGATATTTTTGGATCCTTAAAACTTGAAGCAAAGGATCAAGAAGAGGAAGAAGAAGAAGAGGAGGTGGGAGAACAGTTCAAAGACATAGACATCATGACATTAGTGTCTCAGATTCAAAATTTCAAAGACCATATCACCGATCTGACAACAATCACAGAGACAGAGAAACATGAAAGGATTATGAAGTTTATAAACAATTTAAATATATGAACACTTCAGCTTCTTTCGGAGTTTATTATTATTATTACTTTTATAGCCGAGATCTGCCGGGTGCTGTCAAGCGCATATCCGCCAATTTCTCGAAAGGTTGCGCCATTAATGATCCAGCCGCATAAGCATTTGCGCGGGTTTACAACTATGGGGGAATTAGCTGCTGTTTCGAAAGCTCGAAGTATTGACCAAGAGTAGGTAGTTAATTGTAAGTTTAAACAATGTGAGCGAAGACCAAAACAACAATATCGTACTTAAACCAGACAACAAACTCATCACGAAGAAGAAACACACTAATAGAAACACACAAAGGCAGATCCAACCACCAGTTATGCCTCAAGACCAGTTCAAGAAATCCTTACAACGAGGAGTAGACAATGTCGAAGTTGATTGGTTCTTACGTGGTAAATTACCAGAGTTCAGTGCTTCTGAATCACATCCTTATACTCATACACATGCTAATCCATCATCGGGTGCCACTACACCTGGGGCACCTGGGACACCAGCCACAGCTAATGGAGCCTCGACAGGAGTCTCATCGGCGACAACAGCTACGACTTTCGACACGGCTAGTTCTCCTTCAATGGCTGTAAACAATCAGAACGGTAACGTTTTGACTCGGTCCAAGTCCATTTCCTATAGGGAGCTACAGCAGATCAAGAACGATGAACCTGTGAAGAAGAAGCAGGGGTTCTTCCATTCTTTGTTCAAGTCCAAGAAGAAAGAACCGGAGCCACCTGTTAAGCCTAAGATTGAACAGAAACCGGTACAAACTCCAACGAATTCAGTTCAATCAATTCACGATCAATTACCACCAAAGTCGAACAATGTTTCAGAGCTAAGAAGAACCAAATCTTTATCGATAGACCACGCCCAGCTGGATCCTAAACTGACAGAGTTCCTCAGATATTACAAAGCCAAAGGTATTCCTCAACTTCAATCCGATTTACACCCACCTGCTGTAAGTGATTCAACATCGACTTTAACCTCTCAACAAACTACGATCGCAGAGACTTTAGAGGCGAAAGCCAAAGCCAAGAAACCAATCATCACGGTGGATTGTCTCGGTAGACCAATCCCACCGCATCCGGATTTAAGCCCATCTACCAGATCGGCGTTTGCTAAGAATCCCAGATTCAATACTGTCAAGTCTCCAGTGGAGAAACAACATCCAACCTCTCAAGATTCTTCTCATTCGAAATTGTCCTTTTTGAAAAGAGTCAAGTCCACTCAATCAGATATCCAATCAGTGACTTCTCTTAACTCAACAATCTCGAATTCTTCATCTGTCACTAAACCATTAACGATCCCAGGTTTGTCCGACCTTCCACCTTTGAAACGCGTGTCTTTCTCCATCCCTGTTTTCTTCAACGACCCACCCCAACAGATCCCATCGAGAACTCCAAGGAAAGGTGAAGTCGAAGTGTGCAAAGACGGCACGATCGTGATACATAAGCTCAGTGTGGCGGAGAAGAGGAAGATCATGCTCAGCCAGGGCGGAGGTGTTGTTGTCGGTGGCAGTGGATGTTTGAAGATTATCAATGACCATGGCGGATCAACAGAGATGGACGAAAGTGAAGGTTCAACTTTGAAAGAAAGTCAGGAACAACACACAGAGGAACCTACAAAGCAGGAAATCATCAACTCGGCACACGTCAAGGCAGAGGAATCCGCTTCGGAATTGAAACGAACCCCAACGAACACCGAGGAAGACGTCCTCGTCTCACAGGAAGCATCCAAGATCTCCATCGACAAGCCAATGGCCCACTCTTCGAAGTCAACAACGTCTTTGATGTCTCTCGGTGAAGACGAAACCCAGGATGAGGTGTACCCTCCTCCATCGACAAGAGTGCCACTGGATGTCCTTTACACACGTTGTTGCCATCTCCGTGAAATCTTACCGATACCTGCAACTTTGAAACAATTACGCCAGGGAAGTTTCGACCCAATCCCACTGTTACAGTTACGTAACCCGAAACCTTCATTAGTGGAGATCCTGACGTTTTCCGATTTCATCAGTATTGCTCCGATATTGTGTATCTCCCTTGACGGTGTGAGTCTCTCTGTGGAGATGTTCCGGATCATTCTCAGTGCCCTTGTCAGTAAGCCGGAGTTGGAGAAGATCACGTTGAGAAACACCGCGTTGGATGAAGAAGGTTGGAGATTGCTTTGTTGGTTTTTAACGAAGAACCACACCGTGTCAAGATTGGATCTCTCGATGGTTCCTTCTCTTTCCACGAATGTTCAAAAACCAGCTAAATCGAGCTCCACCGGTGTGCAAGTTCAAAGAATGACTTGTGATTTGACCGGACGTGGAGATATGTCTTGGAGTTTGTTGAACGTTGCCATCATGTCGAGAAACGGGATCGATGAGATCGTGTTGAACGGTGGGATGATCCCGGAGGATCAATTCAAAGACCTGTTTGAGCTGGGGTTACGTATCAAATCGACCAAGATCGGCCTTGCTTATAACCGGTTATCGCTCAAACAGTGTCAAGTTCTCGGAGATTGTATTAATTGGAATGAGATCATTGGGTTGGATTTGGGTTATAACGACCTCACAGGTGGAAAATTGAAAGCTTTGAAGATCAAAAAAGCCGGTGATCAAGGTGGTGTTTTGAGATTCATCAGTTTGAATTCAACAGGGTTAACCGATGGTGAAGAGATTGAGAACTTCATCTCGGACTTAATCGGGTTTAAGGAGTTAAGATATCTTGATCTTTCCAACAATCCTGGATTGTTTCCTGGAGTTATTGGTTGTCTTAGTGAGAATTTGCCATTGTTTGAGAATCTATCGAGGTTCCATGTGGATTACAATGGGTTATCCACTCCTGCTATCATTGCCATTTCTGAATTGATCCCATTCTGTAAGAGACTGTCTTATTTTTCGATGATGGGGAACAATTTGGATTCTGTCTCGGGGTTGTCTTTGACATCTGCTATGAAAGTTTCCAATTCTGTGATCACTCTGGATATCGAATACGAACAATTACCATTGAAGACACGTGAGGAGATTGCCGTTTACACGATGAGAAATATGAAGAACCAAGTCAACGACGGGAAGGGCGCCTCTGATCATTTGGAGTTGCTCACTTTACAAGAACAATTATTGGAATTGATTCATTCTGGCGGAGTTGATTCTGCCTTGGTTGGAGATTTCATCAAGAGAATCACCACGGTGAGAGCCAAGATCCATGAATCGATCGAGGAACTGTTCAAACAGAGAGTCCAAGGTGGGTTGAACCTCGAGGGGAAAGAAGCGCTAATCAGATTTTGCTTTATTGATAGTTCGATTGAAAAGGGGTTGAAGCTTCTTACCAAGAAATTGAACATCTCTCCCTCGGAATTCCCACAAGACGGGAAAGACGATGAGATCATTCATTCCAAATTGAAAGCCCCAACTATGTCCCGTCAAACTTCGCTTTCTGAATACGTTGATTCACAAGGGCATACAGAATTGTTCCCCTTCGGTGTCGTTACTAATCAACACGAGACGGTTAATCCTGAGGAGGATGGGTTAGGTCTTAACTATGGTGACTCCAAACAGGCACGTGCCGCTGATGATTTTCACTTAAAGGAAGAAGCTTCTGTTTTGAAATTGACCTCTTTGTTAAAGAACAACAAATCGGTAATGCGCGATGAAATTCCACAGGAACATATCGATGCCATGCTCTCCGTCTCAGGTGACAAATTGAAAGAGGCGTTATTGAAGACAAATAACATTCAAGATCTCGTCGGGGTGCTGGATTCTTTCAAAGAACAAGGTATCGCTTTGGGGGAGATTTACAAGAAGAAAGACCCATCGGATCAGAACTATTACAAACCGGGGAAATTGGAATTAGAGACGAGATTCAACACCAATTCCAATTCCATCGGGGAGAACGTACAATGTTGTGTTGTTGACTCCAAGCACAGGAAGAAGTTCTCCTTCGGTGCCGATGAAGACACTGATACTGAAAGTGAAGAGTCTGATTCTGATACAGTTAGTGACTTCAGTAAGGAGGAGGAAGAAGCAAAGGCTGAAGAAGAACAGGCGGAACAGGAGAAGAAGGAGAAACAGATCGAGAAAGTGAAAGGTGAAGCCGATATCGCTTATGATCAAGTCTTGGATCATTTGGAAAGGGTTAGAACTAATGGCTGAATAGCTTTACAGGCTAGTGCGTTAATATATCACTTAATTTTACAGTAAATTTTCGTAGCCTTGTAAATTGTAGGACCCATCTTGTTAGCTTTATGAATCATTTCCTATCATCTTTTCTGTGACTAATACTTTGTAACTTGTTACCAACCCAGAAACATAAATCAACGAAAATATCACAACCTTCACTCATAGCGTCAAATACGGGACCAAAACCATCTCCAGACAAGTATTCTGATTGATCATGTGATGCTTTGGATTTGTTATTGTTAACATCGGGACCGTCTAATCTAGGGAATGAAATATATGTCGAGTGATTATTATCAAGTAAGGACATGATGAGAAGTTGAGGCCTGGAGGTTATATATTGGTGAGAAGAGGGAAGCGAATGACACACTGTTATGCATGTTCCCTCAGTTTCAACTTATCATCTTGATGTGGATTTTCATCGATATTTATCAAATGAATCCATTCATTGTTATAAAGGATCGGTCTTGGATCATTTGGAAAAGATCGGAGGACGGAAGAAGTTTTCGGGTTTAAAGCCGTATAGTTGACCAAATTTGATTCTAGTTGATTTTTGAGGTGTTCATTTTCACTAGTTTGTTACTCTTGAGTGTGAACTTGACTTTAATATTGTTGATGTTGTTGTAGTTCAAAGCCTTTTCCCTCACTTCCGTTTGTTTGATCTTGCATTAAAGTCAATTTAGACGTATAAACCTGCATTCAATTAATTTAATTGACGTAAGCTGCTGCATAATCTCAAGCTTATCAACCATGCTGAAAATTACGCGCGCTGTTTGGCGATGAGCGTATTTTCCATCACGGATGAATCCGCGTTACCATAGCAACACATCCGGATTAGGAAAAACTCGCGGAATATTATGGTTTTTACATCAAAACCTTGCGACAAATTTTCACAGTCACAAATTGAGAAAAGGGCAAAGGGCAGTCACACATCAATACATCCATACCTTTGGTGTTTTGACACCTTTTGATAAGACATAAACAAGATACCCCACCCCACCAGATATATCAATTATACAAGAGACAATCGAGTATCAATTCCAATCTGACATTGCTTCCTCCCTGTACCCATCGCATTTTATTCATTCATAGCTGGTTCAATTTCATTTGCCACTGTTTACAAGTGTCAAAACCCAGGGCTCACCCAGAAAAAGGTAAACAAAGGATCAGATACGCGTCAGGTTCAATCTGAAATCAAAACATCAAAATGTCTGATCAAATAACGGAGGACGACTTGGCTTCTGCCGTTCAGATGGCTATGGCTGGGTTTGAAGACGCCTTTGTCCAGATACACGATGACGAACAAGCACCACCACCACCATCACAACAAGATCAACAGCAACAAGACAATGTTGACATAACGGGGCAAGATCAATTGATACATCACGGTGAAGGTGTCCAAGATGATTTTGAATTGGAGTTACAGAGACAAATCGAAGAGCAATTCCAAGCGCAGATCAACGCTGGGTTGGATATTCAAGAACGGGGACAAGAACATCCAGATCTCATACAGTCACAGCCTGAACAACTTCAAGACCAATCTCGACAACAATTAGGCCAGGCTGAAGTTACACAAGAAGATGTTGATATGGACTTGTTCGGTGAGGATGATTTCGCCAAGGAGGTTGAGAGACAGTTACAGCAGCAATTAGAGTTAGTCCAGACAGATTCCAAGGACACTGAGCAACAACAACAACAAGCTGAGCATGTGACACAAGAACCAACGATACCAGCTGAGACTGAACAAGCACAGATACGGCCTGATGCTGAACCAGTCGTTGAGCAGAAGAAACAATCTCCAGAACCTGAAGTGAAAGAGCCACAACAGCAGCAACAGCAGCAGCAGCCGGCCGATTTAGATATCCTACCAACCACCACCACTACTGCCACGGCTGAACAACCAAAGGATGATCTGATCTCCACTATGAACGAACAGTATGATCAAGAACTCCAGCAACAGATTATGGATGCTTTGAACGGTAATGATTCAATACCAGCAACTCAAGCCGTGCCCATGACGGACAATACTGTTAATGGTTCCGGTGAGATTGATGAGAATGATTTGTTTGCTCAAGAGTTACAGAAACAGATCATGGATGCCTTTGCAGCTACGAGAATTGAAGGGCCAACTGAGGCACAGCAGCAGGAAGATGTACAGCTTCAGCAAGACAGAGAGGATGTGAGTATGGCTGAGGCTAGCATTGGCGAGAAAATGGTGGACAATGGTAAGATCGAAGAAGAGTTTGAAAGGGCACTGCAGCAACAGATAATGGATGTTTTTGATAACGCTGGATCAACTACACAGACAGAGAAGACCCAGCCACAAGAAAAAGCTCCAATTGTCACAGATAAGCCTGTTGCTTCAAAGCAACCTGTTGAAGAATCGGCTGCTGAATTTGACTCGGTGTTTGAAGAAGAGCTACACAAACAGATCATGGAAGCTTTCAATGATGCTCAATCGAACACTGTTACTCCTGTGAGTAAACCTGTACAACCTCCACAGCAACCAGTTCAACTTCAACTTGTGCCTGGCTCCTCATATCAACAGCCAAAGCTTCCACCTGTTCCACCTCAGAACTATTCGCAACCAACTCAACAACCACTACCACTTGCACTACCACAAGCTCCGATTGAAGATGATACAGATTATGGATTCTTTGCCTCTACTGAAGACTACACACTAGACGACGATGATCCTTATAAGGACGCATTGGCAGAATTGGTCAAGTCTGTCGTTGATTCCCAGATCGAATCACATCAGCAACTCCAGCAATCTCAAGGGTTGCCAGAGGATGAAGATTTAGATATGAATCAAATCATGGAGAATGCCTTGGCGATGGCTGTTGAGGATCCTGCTTCTTTGTTGCAAAGTTTGAATCTCAATCAAGTCAATACGGAAAGTGGCGCTTTGTTAGGTCAGATCTTACAGCAACAAGTAGAGAATGTTCAAACTACTAAAGGCCAACAGAAGAAGAAAACCACAGCTAAGGAGAAGAAACCTAAGGGGAAGAAACCAAAAGCTCCAAAGAAGACTGCTGCTGCTAAGAAGAAAGAAGCTGCCGCCGCCGCCACCGCCGCCGCCGCTGCTGCTAGCGCTAGCGCTAGTGCTACTTCTTCTTCTTCTCTTGGTAATACCGGTAACACCGTTGCTGGTGTTCCAGGTGTTCCTGCTCAATTGAATGCTGTCCCAGTGGTCAGACCAAATGTTCCATTCCCACACATTCCTTACGGAGCCCAGCCTACTACTTCCGTTCCAGCGAGACCATTTGGAGCTGTACCACCACATCAGCAGATCAAGAGAGGTCCTTTGCCAATCATTCCAAACCAGAACTTGCCTTTAAGAAACATCATACCTACACATGCCAAGTTGTTATCAAGACAGATTTCAGAGTTGCATCAGAGTAATCGTCTTTCTACTGCTTTGGAAGCAGGTAAGGCTCCTGCTCCTTACACTGGCAAGTCGGCTCAAGCTGGGGGGTTCAGTAAGAGTTCAAAGGCTACTGGAAATAAGAAGTTGTCCATTGCTGAGACTTTGGCCTTGACTAGATCTTCTATGAGTAGCGGCAAGTTTTCTTCAAAGTTGCAGGAAGACCAAGCTAGAGAAGCTCAGGCCAAGTCCCAGCCAAGACCTTCCACTACTCCAGTTACTGGTGAACAGGTCGCTCAATTTTCTTCTGCTGGCGCCATCGCTACCAAATCCACCACTACAGCCACCAAGTCAACCACAACGCCAACAGCCAAGGGCAAGACCAATGCTACTACCACTACTCAGCCTGCAAGACCATTCAGACCACAAATCCCATTAAGTCAAATCAAACAGATGATTAAGAATGTTGATACTAGTGGTCTTTACAATCTCGGTAGGAAGTTCACAAGCGCCGTCACAAGTAACGCTCAAGCTCCAAGTACATCAACTACTACTCCTGCTACTACCAGTGTGACTCCTACTGTGGCCACCACTGCTTCTTCCGCTTCCAAGTCATCTGGTACTTCAGTGGCCAGTGATTCTCGTAATTCGAAACCATCACCTGCTACTAGTAGTGGAGTTCCTGAGACTCCGGTTAACAAGGAAGTTAGAGGAAAAGATACGAGGAGTAATTCTAGTTCCAGTGTTGTGGCTGCTGCTGTTGCTGCCACTCCAGGTCAGCCAACCAAGTCCTCAGATTCTTTGTCTACTCCAGCTGCCAAGGAGACAACACCAAAACCAGCTTCCACTGTTTCTACAAATGCCAAGGATTCAGAGACTACTCCAAGATCCAGTGGCAGTGGGTCCTTACCTGTTGCTCCTGTTGCTCAAGGAAACGCCATCATGAGCAATATCAGTGCTCTGTTGCCTAATCTTCCATCCAACTTGACTTCTCTGATAGCCACTGCTATCACCAATTCTTTAAACAGTTCGTTCAATCAACAGAAGGAGAATGAAGGTGTCAAGACAGCTAAGAGAAAGACCGTCCCTGTTTTGAAAGACGAGACACCACAGGAGCAACGTGAGCGTGTTAGGATCGAGAACAGAGAAAGAAAGAAGAGATGGAGAGATGCCAACAAGTTGAAGAATCAGAACAACGACTTGAGAGCTAGATTGAAGAAAAGAGCCAATCAATTGTTTGGTATGGAGCCTTCAGAGAAGAAAGACGGGTGGATTGAAGAGGAGTTCCACAAGAGAAAGACAAGGAGAGGCATCAGATCGGGGAACTTGGAGGATCTTACCGCTTTGATCAACGAGACGGTTCAGAAATTGGACGTTGGGTCTTTGAACGAACAGAACATCACCAAGATTGTTTCTGATTTGGTCAACAACGCTCTAAGTTCTGCCAACCAGCAGGCTTTGAAAGACCAAGAGTTCGGTTCTCAAACACCATACAGTAAAGACGACGAGGATTTCGATCGGACTCCGTCCCCTGGTCCTTCAAGACAGAATTCCAATAGATTCTATCCAATCTCTGGAGGTGTTTCTGATACTGTTGATAATGGTAGAACAACGGTTGGTGATATGGAATTGGGTCAAATCTTACAAATGGCTTCTTCTGGAGATCGTGTTGCAGAGAAGAGCTCTCATGCCGCTGCTGGACCGGCTTCTCGTAAGGTTACTATGAAGTCTGCTGCTGGTACTGAGAAGGCAGGTCTTCCAGGGTTATCTTCTCCGATCAAGATGAACAAGCCCGTCGCTTCCACTGCTTCCAATTTGGGTCAAACCGGAGTCCAAAGACCTGTTTCTTCAAGCAGTGCTGCTGTCAACTCTTTGAGAAAGAATGCTCCAAAACCAAGTGCCACTACTACAGCTTCTACATCTTTGAAGAGACCAGGTGATGGGTTCCCTAAGTTCAATTTCAAAAAGATGAAGATCTCCTTGATTCCAATTTCTCAGTCGAAGGGCACATCTGACCCATCTCCTGTTGTGTCTAGCTCAGGTTTAGTTACTGAAAAGAGTGGGACTGACAGTACCGACACCGCTTCTAGGGGTTCTCCTGTTGTTTCGGCTCCAATGAAACCAGCCAAAGCTGTTTCTAAGACCTCGACACCAGTTACGTCACAAGTTGAAGTTCGGAAACAAGATACTGCTACCGCTCCAACTGCCACTGAGAAGGATGAAGATGTTGTTATGTTGGACGTCAAGTCAGTCACGCCATCAACACCGACCCCAGTACCAAACAAGACTCCTGTTGCTGTTGTTCCAACTCCAGCACCACCGGCGGTTGTCGTTGTTGATCCAAAGGAAGCAGAATTGAAGGAAATCCAAAGGCTTAAGGCTTTGGGCACTTTACAAAGACCACCAATTATTATCGCTGATAAGAAGCACGATACTGAGAACAAGGAAGACAAAGCCAAGTCTAACACTGTTGAATCAGTCACCGATAGAGCTATGATTGATCCTTTGTTGTTGGGTGGTTCAGAATCCAATGTTACAGAAAAGCCAAGTGGTGAGGTTACCAAATCGGTCTCCAGTACACCTGTTGCTTCCACTAGTTCAAGTGGTATAATGAACAAAGCCAAGCCGATTCTTACAAGACCAAAGTTTGGCGGTGGTGTTAAGAAACCTCCTGCTTTCCAAGGGTTGAGGAAACCAGGTGCGTTTGCTAGACCTATTGAGAGAGAAAAGAAGAGAGTTAATGTTTGAAGAGAGATTGATATTGAGAGAGATGAAGGTATAATACAAGTTTTTTATTTTTGGGAGGGTTATTACAAGGAGTTCATTGTTTGGTTTTACGGAGATTGAAATATGGGAAATCATTGTATTATACGGGTTATAAGATTTGAATTAATTGATTGATTATTGAGATATGTATATGGGATATTATAATATGATTTTTACGGTGTAATATATAAAGTAAGTTTTAGAAGGTATCATGGGCGTTAGCAAGTTAAGGTAGCTAGAATATCACAATATATTTTACTAGAGCTCATGAGTGGCCTGGTTACAGCTAGCTCAGCTAGTTGGTAGTTGCAAGATTAGTTCAGAGTTCAGTGTTCAGCGATAAATACATATATCTTGTAGATAGAGTAAATTCTTGGAATAAGAACCATGGGAATGAGTTGAAATGTTAGAGCGATTAGTCTATATAAGTTATCAACGCTCCATACTATAATTGTGTCTCTTACCGAGTTTCAACTTCCGGTCAACTTAATCGAACGATTTCGCGCTGCCCGGTCCGAAAAAAAAAGGCGGAAAATAATCAGTATTAATACCCGAAAGAGGAAATTTCTCGGGCAGTAGTATTCTAATTCCGAGGTTTCAGTTTGTCTCCGCTCAATTTATGTGGACGAATTCCAGTTGAGATAATAAACCTCACAGCGTATCAAAACGTTACATCAAGAATAACAATTGAGTCAATTGTTGATCAATTTTAATCAAAGTTGAGACATTGAACATATCCAGACCCACATCTTTTTTCTAATTGTTTGGCCAGCACACATAGTTATTGATCTTGTCACTTTTACTGCCCGGTATCAAATCAAGAAGAACCCTCCCGCCACTCAACTTTTGTCATCACTACCCACCGATGTCTTTACCAAAGGAATATCTCACTGAATTGAACGAGCTCAACAAGGAGCTTCATTTGAAGAAGCCCCAAGATGTGATTCAATTCTGCGCCACTTATTTCCAAAACCGATTGGAAGAGCAAAGAAAGCAACTTTGGAATCTTCAACCAAGAGCTCAATCCATTGGGTTGAACCTTTTCCCTTCAAAGCATGAAAGAATTGAAGAATCGTCTCCTTTGTTGTTCAAGCAGCCTTTCACTAACGACGACCCACACTCAAGACACGTTGACGAGGACGGCGACACACAAATCTCCACCGATGATCCAGCATCTTCTCGCAGTGGTGGCAGTGCTCCTGCTGGCGGTATTTTCAAAACTGGGTTTGAAGTTGGCGAAGAGAACAAAAGCTTCATTGCCAACTCAGTGGACCCTTCGACTCCGTTCCAGTTTAGCGCCAGAAGAGCCTCCAACGTTGTGCAAGTGAACCAGCAACAGTTGCAGCAACACAACATCCCAACGACTTTCAACATCAACAGAAGAACCTCCGTCAGCGCAGAGACGTTGAACCCCAACGGTATCAAGGACGACTGGAAGCCACCTGTGTTCGAGAAGAGTCCAGAGCAGTTGCAAAGACTCAGCAATTCCGTCGTGAAGAACTTCCTCTTCAGCTCGTTGGACCAGGACTCGCTCTCCACTGTCATTGCCGCCTTGAAAGAGGTGAAACTACCAGCAAACACCGAAGTGATCAAGCAGGGCGACGAAGGTGACTATTTCTACATCGTTGAGGAAGGGTCAGTCGATTTCTACGTCAACGGAGCCAAGGTGAACAACTCTGGGCCTGGTTCCAGTTTCGGTGAGTTGGCCTTAATGTACAACTCTCCAAGAGCCGCCACCGCTACCGCTGAGACCGATTTGATTCTTTGGGCTTTGGATAGATTGACATTCAGAAGAATCCTCTTGGCGAAGACCTCCAAGAAGAGACAATTGTACGAGTCTTTCCTCAAGGAAGTGCCAGTGTTGAACAACTTGTCATTGTTTGAAAGATCCAAATTGGCCGATGCATTAGATACAGAATTCTTCAAGCCTGGCGAAGTGATCATCAAAGAGGGTGAAGTTGGTGAAAACTTCTATCTGTTATCTAAGGGTGAAGCTGAAGTGTCGAAGGAATCAGACGGTGTTATCGCTCAATTGAAAAGAGGCGATTATTTCGGTGAAGTCGCCTTGCTTAACGATCTACCAAGACAAGCCACCGTCACTGCTAAGACCAACGTCGAGGTCGCTACTTTGGATAAGCGTGGGTTCCAAAGATTGTTGGGGCCTGCCGTTGAAGTTTTGAAACGTCAAGATCCAACTAAGCATTAGAGACATTTCCAATAGGCGTCTTTCTCTGATTTCATTCCTGCTTGTTTTCCCGCCCCAGTTCTTGTTTAGTTCGTCTGAGTTTTTTTGTTTTTGTTTATATCTTTGAAGCTTTTAATTATTACTACTGTTTTGTGATTTCTGGGATGATGGGTTAGCCCACCGGATAAATTGTACACCCGCGTAGTACGTCGGACAAATTTTGATCACCGGTTAACCGCGGTTACAAAATAGCCTGAAGAATTAATAATATGGCTGAACAGCGGCGGTTGTAGATTTGTAAGAATTGTTGAAGATCCCTGAGCTGATGATTAACTATGCAAGCATAGCAATCAATTGAATACATGTTTATGATTGCTATATCTATACTCTTTCACTAGATGATATAGCTAAATCTCTGCTGTGGGATTCATTGATCTTGGAAACCCTGCTGCTGGGTGTAAAATATAGATCTTCTTGCTATGATTCTGCGGCTGGTACAAATTAAAATACACACGTAATTTTCAAAACACCTCAACATGAAATAATTCGTCACTAGAACAAGATATTGATAATATTATAACTTGTTACATTGGATCCTTACATTCAACTCTTATGGTTTAAACCTGTAATAAGTATTAACCTTTAACTTCGGCTGTTACGGATATAAGTACTGCCTGAATGTGTCAAAGCAATTTTTAGTGTCATAATTTGCACAGCCGGTCGATATCTAACTTGAATTTGTAATATTTCAGGAGCGTCGACATTTTTGGCTTATATCTTCGATCATATTCGAAGGCTGAAGCTGTAGTGGTGTAAACGAGCAGCCCAACAAACACCGAAGATCTCAAGTCCACCCCTTTCTGATATGAATTGCGATGTTAAGGACGTAAAATCATAATATTGTATCTCTATATACAAAACAATATCTTCTATAAATAAAACCATAACACATTAAATAGCACATTAAAACATAACTCATAAAACAAAACCCGTGAAAGAATTGAAAGGGGACATTAAAAGACGATGGGGCATAATTAGAATTGTGAAACATCACCACCTAATTCCATCACTTTACTCTTCAAAAGAGCCAACTTGTCATTCATGATTCTTTCATTTTCTTGTAAATGGAGAATGTAAGACGTAGCCTTTTCCAAAATCATAGACTTGTTCAATTTAGGAACAGCGTCATCATTAGCAGCAGCGGCAGAATCAAGATTACTGGAACCTTCACCGGTTTCGAAAGCGGTCTTTTCGTTGGAAACCCATGGGATTATCTGTTGGAGACCAGCAATCTTGGCATTGATGTTGATTCTGTATCTTTTCTCAATCTTGTTGTGGGCTTGTTTTTGATGTGGAGTTAATCTCTTTCTTGGAGCTCTCTTCTTCTTTGGCTTCTTTGTGTCGGCGGAGCCAGCAGCTGTGGTGGCGGATGTAGTGGCGAGAGCTGCTTGTTCAGATTCAGAAAGATCTGAAGAACACACAGAGGAATTTCTCTCTGCTGTTGGGATTTGTTGGAGTTGGAAATTGTTCGAGTCAAGATCCAACTTTGGAATGAATAAAGATTGGCTGAACTCTTCAGCTTTGATGATTGGGGAATTGTCCACGGAGGTTAAATTGGAGTTTGAGAACAAGGATTCCTCATCGTATTCACGGTCTTGAATGTCAAACAGCGATGAAAACTCCAAAGGCGATGTAGAGGCAGTGTTGACTGTGGTGTTTGTGACATTGGTGGAGGAGGCCTGTGTCTGCTGCCCACTGACTAGGAATCTGTTGAACCACTCTTCATCGTTGTTGTTCAACTTGACTTGCTGTGGGACTGGCTGTGGTTGGGCAGCCTGCGGTTGACTTGGAATGATTGAGGACCAGTCAAAGGCATTGATATCTTGGTAAGTGGCCATTATTACGTGTGTGTGTGTGAGTTGTGAATAAGGATCTGTGGTGTATTGCTCAGGTTGCAATTGCAGTTGTGCGACAGAGGTGAACAAGAACCAACTGGCACATACTCGATCTGACTTTTATCGGTTAGCGAAAGAAAACAGGTTCTTCCCATCTCTATATATACCTTTCTGCAACTTTCCAAGAAAATTAGACGTTTGGGTCATTTACCAAAATAGAGAAAATAGGTTTGGGCCCGCCGCCCGCTTGCCGCTCGGCCCACATTCCTGCAGATTCGCGGACGTTGATCCGTTGACATGGCCGGACAAATTTGAGAAATTACATAATTGTGAGCGAATGGAAGTAGTGTCCCAGTTTTGTGGTGTCATTTTTTAAATTATATGGCGAGGCTGTTTATCCGGTGAAACTATGTAAATTACGTTCGACTTATACAGCCTTTTCTACGTCTGAGTGTAAGATATATCTCTTCTATTTCACAACTAGAACGATCTTATCCATTTGATGAAAAACCAGAAGGGGGGTTATCTTGTTGGGTTCAGTACCCCGTACACTTTTTTTTCTCCACTTTCATAGCTGTAGAAGTACGGTTACATCGGATCTAATCCCATATAATTCGAAATCTTTGCAAAGGGCGTCATGGATTTTAACCGGATCAATTTACGCGAACCGCCGAATTCGGAAATTTTAAACCCAGAAAGTGTCCGGTTTAAAATTTGTCTGCGGTGAGAGAGGGGAAATTATATTGCAGAATATATGTTTTACTTCGAGCTGGTGGATCATATAAATCTGATGTATTCCCCATATATCTACATAACAGTTTCCACAAGATCTATAAATCAAACACTATATGTCTATGTTTCAACATCAATTCGTTCGGGGTTTCATTGTTCATTCCCAACCACATGTTATTCAGTTTATGCAAAAGGGCGTGTATATTTTCCGCGATGATCCTTAACTATATTTTAAAAATGTCCATTTTGGTACACGTAGCTGGACATGAAAAAAAGTAACACCACTGCATTTGTCCAAGATTTGTACTTTTTTTGTGTAGATTTACAGATTCGGAGTCCGAGAAGTTTGAACCAGTATGGTTCGGATAAATTATCTGTAGCCTGCCAAGTTCATGTATAGAGAAATTGAAGAAGAACAATCAGCTTGTTTACTGTAATTTTCTGTGGTTGTGAACTACTGTAATTCCAAAAGATGAACAATCAGAATCGATCTGTAGTACTATCAAATTTGGACGGAGAGGGGTATCTCATATCTTTTACATGGATTCAAATCAGCAATATATTTGATATCGTGGTTTCCTATAGACTTGATATATTCAATTGAACTGTCCATGAGTATCCCATGAAATACTGACCAAGCACTGACCAAGCATAGTTTAGTCTATGTTAATAAATAAGTCCTTAATTGTAAGTACAAATAATCGAATCATAAAAGGCAAATTTTGTCCCAAGACTGGTACGTAGCCGTACCAAAAAGAGTTTCTCCGATCTTCTTCTAATGTGCGTTCGGAAAAACATGAGCTGTTCTAAATAATTTACGCGCCACTTTCTTGTGTATAGCCGTACTATTAGTTTCTCCGGATTGTATAAATAAAAGTATCGTGATGTTTTTGACATGTTTGAGACAGACATATTTGTCAAACAGTTCTAGAAGTTGACCAGTGACAGGCTGACAGCTCTCTGGTCCCTGGAAAGTTGAAACAAGAGTTATGATACATATTAGTTCCGATGCAGTGAGTGATTTCTTTCTGGATCATCACGGTAAGCAGCAGTATTATTCTGCTCTTGATCCTGTCATGATTGAGGCAAGTTTCAGGCTTCAATCCTTCTATGTCTAGTCGCTTAAAGGTGCCCCATAATAGCCCAGCTTACTTCAACAACAACAAATATCACAACTCTTCTTTACTTTCTTTTCAAACTTCTTTTTTTATAAATATTTACAAGGCATATACACAGAGTCTAATGGTACATAGTGATAGACTTCAACAACTCCAGAGGGTTCCCGTTCCCAGAGAGAACGTATTTCTGATCGATCAAATTCTGATGATTGTTATTTTCCAATTCTGTCTTGTTGAAAGCATTAGCTTCGATGTATTTCTCAACTAATTTCCCAACGCATTCCTTCTGTAATTTACCCACGGTGATAGGCTTAACGGTTGTGATTTTCGAAGCCAAAGTTCTGTTGAAATCGGATTCCTTGGTGTATGGGTCGGCAGCGATGAGACCTAAGCCGTGTTTTAACGTCACTGAAGGTTTGTCATCTGAAGAAGTTGCGAGAATAACACCACCTTTCTTGAATGATACCTCGTTGGACGTCAACTGGAACAAAGTCTTGGTGATTTGCAGCTCTTCGACGTATAGCTGCTTGTTCTCAACGTTACGGTATGGAGTGATTGGGTGAGATGTGATGGCACTGAAATTGTCCACGGTGACGAGCACAGGGTGGGAATCTTGGTTTAATAACTCCTGGATTAAGATCTGGAACACTCTACCACGTTGTCTTGGAGCTAGGTTGGTAGCTTGGACCAAGTCGGATAAAGTGTGCTTTTGGTTGAACTTGGTAGCGGCTTTGTCCTTAGTGACACCCTCGATGACGTAATCTTGGGAGAGTTGAATCTGAGATAAAAGCTCCTTGTTGATGTATTCGATCTTGGATAATAGTTTCTTCAAGTACATTGGCTGTGTGTATGTCTGCAGCTTGGAGTCGTAGAAAAAGTCGTTGGACCCGTCAACGAGCTTCAAAGCATGTGAGATTGGAATCACGATGGTGTTTGATTGAGAGATGGCTAAGGCTTGGGCTTGAGTTAATAAAGTGGACTTCCCGATCCCACGTTCACCGATCAAGCAAATCTTGTTCTGGGAGGAAGGCGTGGTGGCGATGTCCTGGACAAATTGAGCCATGGTCGAGGTTTCGTCTCTGATTAGTGTGATTGGAGTCTTGAACAGTTCATGGAATTGATCCTTCTTGAAAGAACCAGCTTGAATCAATTTCTGTAGTTGTTGCTCAGAGTAAGAGACAACCTTGTTTAGGTCCAATGTCGTTGGGTTCAAAGTTTCCAAATTGGACAGCTCAAACCCTGGCTCTCTGTTCTTAGCATAGTGGACGTGGTCTTCGAAGAATCTGAAAGAACCAGCAGTCTTACGAGACTTCTTACCAGTGGCCGACCCTTTGAAACCTTTAGCGATGGCTTTGGTCTTGGAAGTGTTAGGCGCAGCTTGGAGAGAAACACTGCTAGAGAAGGATCTAGTGGACGATCTGACTAAGGTGTTGAGTCTGAGCATGGGTGAATGTTGGGCAGAACAAATGTTAATTAAACTTGGTTTTCTTTGTAGATCTTTTACATAAACACTTTCCCAGATTTCATTTATTTTCATTGCCTGGCCAACAAAATTGTGAAAAAACTCCGAAAAACCGCTCGCGAAGTGTTCTTCAATGCGACCGGATCTCACCACGTGATTGTAAATGGCCGACCTCGGAACTAAACAAGGAAGGGAAGTCATCGATCAGCGCGTAAAACGAAAATAGCGGATACATTTTGCTTCTCAGATGTCAACTCTCAGCGGTGAACAAGCCGTGTAAACAGGTTCAACAAAGGAGTTATTGAGAACACTTTTTCCTCCAAGAGTTCGCACGGGAGAATTCTTATCACTTTCAGAGAACTTATTACTTCCATTTGCATAAGCCACATACATTTATCTACCTTGTACATCACTCAACGCCACATTCACATACATACTCTGCTCCTTGTTTTCTTCAATTTGGAACAATGGATACGGAACAAGTGATACAAGCTGATACCCAGCACCAGCCTATACAAACTGAAACACAAGCACAACTTCACAGACCCCTTGGTCTCACACGTGTGGCGAAACTCCCACCGCAGAAACGATTCAGTCGTAAGGGAATCAAAGGTTTTTCCAAATTGAAAGATTACAAGAACTATGAGAAATTAGGAGAAGGTACGTTTGGTGTTGTGTTCAAAGCCAATCGCATCGTGAACCCGCCAATGGTTGTTGCCATTAAGAAGATCATTGAGAGGAAAGTCGACTCGCTTTTCCCGCTTACCGCCTTTAGAGAAATGGAGGCTGTGAAGGCTTTACGTCATCCTAACATTGTCGATTATGTTGATTTCATCTTTGACGATGATAAGGGCGAGAAGGAGAATATCAAGATCCCAGGGTTGAAAGTTCCCAACGATATCAAAGAGGGAAAGCACTACTACATGGTTTTCCCCTACATGCACTCGGATTTGGCTGGTGTGTTGATGAATCCACGAATCGAACTTGATCTCCCAAACATCAAATCGATCATGTTCCAATTGTTCAAAGGGCTAGACTACCTCCACCGCATGTACTACATCCACCGTGACATCAAGACAGCCAACATTCTTCTCGACAAGAACGGGATAGTGAAGATTGCCGATTTGGGCTTGATCAAGACCTACAGGGGAAACCCAGTGACAGATGAGCATCAGGGTGGTGGTGTACATGGTTTGACTCCCGTCGTGATGACCAGATGGTACAGAGCCCCAGAGTGTGTGTTCCAGTACTCGAGATACGGCACAGCTGTTGACATGTGGTCCGCTGGGTGTGTTTTCGGGGAGATGTTTGAGAAAAGACCAATCATGAAGGGGGACACAGATATCAACCAGGGTTACAGGATCTTTGAGATGGTTGGGTGGCCAACACAGCAAAGCATGCCTGGGTATTCTACTTTCCCATTGGCTGGTAAGTTCAACAAGCCTGCCAGTGAGAAACCACCACTGTTGAAGTCACGTTTCTTGGAGAAAATGGGTCCTGAAGGGTTTGATTTGATGGAGAAACTTCTCACTTTGGATCCACAAAAGAGAATCACCGCTTCTATGGCCAGCAAGCACGAGTATTTCCTCACCGAGCCTTTGCCCTATGTCAGGGTTGTGTGTGATTTTGAAGAGTCTCATGAGGCTGATAAGGAGAAGTTTTCCAAATTGAGAGAACAGATTCGTAATCGGACGGTTCCTGCTTCAGTTCCGCGTGCTACTGCTAACAAACAAGAACCACATTATCATTCCCAGAGGCCACGCCAATCCCCTTTCAAACCTGTGCCTGGCCAATTACACCATCATGCTCACAAGTCCGCCAATGAACAGTCATCAAACCAATATTTCAAGCAGGAGCTACCACAGCGATATGATCTGCCTAAAGAGCCTTCGCATTTTCAACAGTCCTTCAACAGAAATCAACTGCCTTCGGGTCCTTCAGTGAACCAACAACCTGAGCCTCACAGCAAGTTGCACATGAGAAACAGCCAGGGCTACAACCATGACAGTTACGACTACCAACAAGCTGCATACAATGAGGAAAGACATTCAAACAGATATCAAAATTATTCTCAACGTCCCCAACAAAAAAGCAACTCATTCAACACAAACGCACCTTTGAAACCTTATGGGTTCATCGTGTCTCACACTAATGCGGCATTACCTCCTACTTCCAACCCTCCAGCCATGCCATCTCAACCGCAGTCCCAACCACAACCAACATACCATAACACCACAACACCATATCAAAGAGAAGCCGATGATACATACACTGATAATGGCGGCAGATCAGGGTTCCAAACTGGCGGGAGATCCCAGTCAAATAACCCAGCAGCTTACACTTCGAATGCCAATCGAGACATTCCAAGAACAAGCAACAACAACAACACCTCTGCAGGTTGGGCAACAGGGAACAATACAAACCCATACGGTGCTTCAGGGAGAAATCAGTCTCAGTATGACTCTCAACAAAGTCAAAGCCAATATTTCGCAAGAAGTGGGTATAAATCCGAGACGGGTGATAATTCTCAATACACGGCACACAGTCAGAACGCCACTACTCCGTTGAGTGGTAGCACTTCTGTGGATCATGAGGCAAGAGAGAGATTTGCCGTTGATGTCAATGAGGCCAATTTGAAGTTCAATGAGAATCATCCAGAGGAAGATCCGCTTCATTCGGGGAATCAATACGAGTCATCATCGAGTCAGGGTCATTCTCAGCAGCAGCAAGAACCGCAACAGCAGCTGACACAGACACAACAGTTCCATAATTCTGAGTTCCAGCATAGCAGTTATGACAAGTTCCACAATAATCAAAACTCATCCAGTAATTACTACAACAATTATAGGAACAATCAATTAAACTTCAGTAAGCCAAACAATAACAGCAATAACTACAAAAACAAATCATCACATCATCATAACCATAACAACGATTACTTCAATCAAAACTATCAACACCAAACAGGCGGATCAGGTCATAATCGTAAAGAAGGAGGTCGTCATTATTCAGGGTTCAAAAATGGTCAGAATCGTGACAGAAGGGCTAATTCAAATAGAAGATGAATAACTCTTTTGTGTGTGTATACTAGTCTTTGTTAATTGCTTTTGGCAGTAATAGTGCGTAATAGTGCTTGATATTTGAGAAATAGTGACAGTCATACGAAGATGATATGGCTAGTGAACCTGATATACAGTGCATTTAGTAACTAGGCTCATGAACAACTATGATATCCCATGTATACGGTATGCAGTTAAATACACAAGGGCCCTGTAAGTCATTCAACTCAACTCAACCCCAGCCTACTAAGAGAACATTATAAACAATATCATGCATAAATATAAACATCAACCTATCTCAACGAGGATGCATCTGATCGTAATTGACCGGTCTCTTAAACAACAAGATATGAGGCTCAGGAGCATGAATTTCATAATGTTCCCAACCCAGACTTTGTGTTATCCCTAATCCTCTCCATTCATCTTCTAATAAAATCCTCAATGTCCCTGTTTCTGAGTTGAAGTAATCGGATGGGATCACTTTGAGCATTGGTTTAGGGAGCATGACGTGACGGTATTCGTATTCGTCATCGGAGTATCTGTGGGGAGTTGGTTAGTAAGTGGATCAAGGGAGGAGTGGTATACTCTATAGGACATACCTTGGTGAATAATGAATTGTATCTTGGAACTCCAAGATCTTGGCCCGTTCAGAATCTGTTAACGGGCGACCTCTGAAACTCATGTTTGGCTAAAAGGGTGATGATGTGATGATGTGATGAAGACGACGTTGTGGATAGGTCTGGATCTATTGTTATGAAAGGTGATTTAACATACACCCGCCCCCCTTTAGCTGCCGCCCGGTTTTTTTCAAGATATTTCACGCGGTATGTAAAACTGACGCGTCCCAATCGCGGTTGATTTTAAGTAGAGAATTTATCAGAGTTTCCTGTTTTCTTGTATAACTGTTGATGTTGGTAAAGCTTCTAGTTAACATGGATTGTTTCACAGATGAACAGGTATTGTTAAGATATCAATTTTTAAGGTTTTCCACGGTCAAGTTCTGACAATCTTTCAACCTTAACGCGTTAAAAACCGAAAAAATCCTAAAAATGCAATCAATGGCCTACTTAGGAAAGTAATTTTCAAGATCAAGAAATTATATAATAAATTAGCTTAGCTGAATTATAAATTAGGGAGTGATAAACCAACTCCCTTACCCTCTCCTTATTACAACCACTTCCTCTTTCAAATGACCACCCCTCCATGAGAGATGACTAAACAACCAGTTGAAAACCCGTATGGACCAGCACTTATTGGTTTCTTCCTCAAATCACAGGAACCTTCCACCAGTTTAATAGCAGATCAGATAAGATCCTTGATAGAACAAGATCAATACGACTATGTGATTACCCCCTTGACCCATCATCGATACACCGAGAGAGTTTTCAGTCAGTCTCCTGCAGTCAGTGAGAGTGTCCCTGATGTGACCAATAGAGACCTTCTACTCTCAACAGATGTCAATAATCAAGCAAGCGTTGAAGGGAGAATCATAGGTGTTATCTCTCCTTATCCCTTTGCCATTCCTCCAAATAAGCTCAATTTCCAAAAATATTGTCAATTGATCTTGAAAGAACTTGAAGTGGGGAAATACATTGGGTTGAAAGAGTTGCTCATTCCTTATTTCCACAGTATGACAACTGATTTAATCACCGCATGGGGGATGCTCATCCACAATTTATTACGTGGAACCAAGGATCAAGGAATGGATATCATAGTGGAGATCCCAGCTTTGTCTCGTGATAGTGACGATGACCCATTGTCCACATGGGATCAATGGAACACCGTGAGAACGATATGCCGGTATGATAATCGGTTAAAGGTCCAATTGACCGTTCAAACGATGTCTGATTCATTGATTCAAAGATGGTACTCTGAACCGGTGACGATGGTTCATATCCCAGTTGACAGATGGTTAAGTAATGAGAGGGGGTTCCCAGTGCTAAGCAAATCAGATCAATGTTTCGTTTTGAAATTCCACCAAGTTAAAAGAGCTTTATTGATCATCTCGGATTCAAACTCATCCAGAGACAAACAGGAATATCTCAATTATTTGAGCTCAAAGAAATCGCCACCATTATCAAAACTAGATCAATTCGCATTCAATCATAACGATGTTCCCTTACCTCCACTACAACCTTTATCCAGGAACTTATCAAGACACACATACGAAGTGTTTGGTCAAGATCCAGTGAAATACAATCAATACGGTAAGGCTATCAAACTGGCTCTTTCAGATTTGATCAAATCAACAGGTGGCGGTTTCAGAGAGCTTAATATTGCAATGGTTGGTGCAGGGACAGGATTAATCGTGGATCAAATCATCCAATCCATCATAGAATTAGGAATAATCGATCAAGTGAACAAACTTTCAATCATAGAGAAGAACCCTATCGCATTCCTTGAACTTCAACAAAAGTTCCAAAACTCACCACTTGCATCAATCATTGAGATCATTCAGCAAGATATGAGAACTTGGTCTACGCCTTATAAATACCATCTTATTGTTTCGGAATTATTAGGTTCGTTTGGTTGTAATGAACTTTCCCCTGAATGTCTCTTACCCTTACATGAAACCTTACATCCTCAATATGGGATAATGATCCCACAAAGTTATGAAAGTTGGTGTTCCGTTGCCTCGTATTCCAAATTACATCAATTGTTACTCACTGAAACCACCACGACTACAAACAACATGGCTATGGAGAGACCTTACGTCATCAGACCAATGGAGTATCAATTGTTAAGCCCACCGGTGAAACTTTGGACTTTCAACCATCACAGATATCAACCCAATGTTCAGTTAACCAAAGAATCCACGGCAGAATTTCTCATTGATCAAAGAACTAACATCCATGCCATTATCGGGTATTTCCAATCGACTCTTTACGCTGATGTCAAATTGAACAATATGATAGATACAAGTTTACAGACACCGAAAGATATGCTATCATGGTTCCCTATGGTTTTCCCACTTAGTGAACCTGTGTATTGTATGGATGAAAGTGTCGTTAGTGTCAGTATGGCTAGAAGATGTGAAAAGGGTGTTAAAGTTTGGTATGAATGGTGTGTGGAGAGTTCGTTATGGTTGGAGGTTGAAAAGGAGAAGAAAGTTAAAAGGGTTAAGAGTCCTTCTGGGAATGTCGTTTGTGGGAATTTAGGAGGGATGGGGTTTGGTATTGATATTAATTAAGTGATAAGGTTTGTCGTTGTGCAACTCGGTATGTTTGAAATTATATAATTTCCTGTAAGATTATCGTTTTTGTGCCACGAGGAACCACCAGCGGCCAAGTCACGTGTACAAGCTACAACCCGTTTAAAATTAGTACAAAAATTTAAAAACATTATAACTAAAAACTGCAGTATTATACAAGACAAAAGATCATCAGATATTACCAGGGAAGAGACTAGTGAGATCAAGGTTATTATTCGAATCATTCATCCAGTCAGTAGACAACCCTATTGAAGAATCACCAATCAATGTGCTATCTGCTATCATGTAACCATTACCAACGGCGTTACTTGCAGCGGTGTAATTGTTATTTGTGTTTTGAAAGATGTTATTTTGATGTGGGTGAGGGAAATTGAGGTTACTTACATGTTGGAATTGGGGTGTTTGTTTGTGCTGGTGGAATTGTTGCTGTTGAACTTGACACTGTGGTTGTTGGTTCACGTTCAACCGTTCAGTCTGGAACTGTTCCTCCTGATAGCCTTCCACAGGAGTCGTGTCTGGGTTCAAGTATTCCTGAAGGCCCACTAAGAGCATCATGTCGTCTTGATCAATTGGAATGTTGTTGTTTGCTGGTTGATATGAGTTGCTCTGTAGCGGCACAACGTTGTTATACTGTGGTTTAACAGTGTTGATTTGTTGCGTTTGAGCAGGATTGGCCATTTGAGGAGTAGGAAATCTGTTCACTGGAGGGTTGACACTTTTCTGATATGTGTGTGATTGAAGCTGGGCATTGATTCCCTGTACTTGGTGTGGTTGCTGTGTTTGTTGATGTTGGATCACTCTTTGTTCAGGGACGTATACCTGACCGGCAGCAGCAGCAGCAGCAGCAGCAGCAGCAGCAGCAGCAGCAGCAGCAGTGGTAACAGTCTTTTGCTTCTTTGTTCTTCCTATTTTATCCTTAGTCATACGCTTGAAATTCTTCGTGACTCTGGGCTTGTTGCTCTGTCTTGGTCTCTTCACCTCGGCAGGAGGAATTTCCCAACTTGGCACGTTATAAGTATGGTTTGAAACAGTTGGCACCAATTCATCTTTATTACCGTGAGCGACACCAAGAAACAAAGGAGATCTCTCTTCAAGACTTCTTCTCTTATCAACAGTTTGCTTTTCACAGTGCATCAAGTATTTCTTAATAACAGTGGTGATGCTTGAACCCAATTGGAAATACCCGATATGGTCCAAATAACTGATGTTATGGATTCGCATTAAATGAGCAGAGTTTGGGAGATTCTGGGGCACGGATTTCCCCTCATTGTTGAAATGTTTGTTATGGTTTAATGTGAACACCTTCTCAAAGAGCTCTTTGTTCAATTCAGAATAATCGAGGTGTTGCAAGATAACAGTGGAGGAATCCAAATAAGCATTGACTCTTGAGTCCTTCCAATATTGACAATTGGAACAATCATCAAACTCACATTGAAACACAGAGAATTCTGGCTGTCTAGGACATCTGTGTAAAGGCTGGATCTCCACCCCTGCTACGACTCTGATCATCGATCTTCTAGCAGGGAGACAGCGACGTCCGATTTTGGATGTAGTGGAAGATTTCTGACTGCCTCTGTCATCACAGATAAAGACATGGCCTGTGTAGATTTTTTCAACGTGTGTGCATCTGTTTTGTCTGTGTCCTGTGAGACATTCGATACAGGCCATACGGTATTCGTCGGAGTAAATCATGGTAAATGGTGTGAGATGGGTTGATATCTATGATCGATGTGTAATAGATCTCAGAGTTATCAAACTTTGGGAAGAATTGAAAGATATCAGGTTTTTCTTATCCTTTTTATAAGTGAGATCCAACATGGATCGATGGTAATTTTAATGAGAGTTCACCTGTATATTACTGTTTCTTGTAGATCTACACCATTGTCTCAACTAATTAAGGAACAACTGTTAATTGATGAGATAAACAACTCTTATTTTGACCCAGCTTTATAAAATGGAGCCATATATTTATGTACTTGTTCCGCGATTAAGCTGGACCATTAAAGCAGTATGAGAACAAATTACGTACATGATATCTTCACAAAACATGCAAGATATTACCCAAGACCTCTCACTATAGTCAATCGAATAATGTTTCATTGTTTCATTCTCAATAATTGAAGGGTCCTTAATTAGTGCCAGTAGTACGACGAGTGTCCGAACCGAGATTTCCTATCTATGAGTCTCTGCCAGGTCTCAACGGTTGAAAATATGACAGATCTTAGCTGTGGGGATTTGTGAATTATACTTGGGAACTATGGTGGTAAATTTAACTACTATCAGCACTTATATAACCACCAGCCACTATCTAATAATCTATATTCATCTGGAATCTATTCGCTAGAGTACTTTACCAGCTACTATGAACATCAAAACCCCTTTCAAATATCAACAAATCTCAAATGAAGACCCCACAGCTATAGAACTTGAAGAGACCACCGGTATAGACTCAATCCAACAAACAACAGCAATTAACCCTCCAATATCCCTCAACTGGCGTCATTCCTTCAAACTCCGCGTCCAAATCCTCCTATGTTTCTTCAATTTGTTCATCATTGGGTTATCCGATCAATCTATAGGGACATTATTACCTTCTTTAATCGAGATATACTCCACATCACAGTATCACATCTCTTTAATCTTCGTGTTAACCTTCATAGGTTATTCCCTCGCTGCTGTCACGAATGCCAAATTACACGATCAATGGGGAGACGTGGTGTCTTAATGTTAGGAGTGGGATGTTTGGTGATCGCATACAGTTTAATCGGTTCATTTGGTTCCAAGTTGCCACTCATGGTGTTTATCTGTTTGTTTTTCATCATTGGGTTAGCTATAGGGTTGGCTGATTCAAGTATCGGTGTCTACTTGTCCAACATCAAGGACTCGAATGAGATTATGGGTTTGTTACATGGGTTTTACGGGATAGGTGGGATCTGCTCTCCTCCTTTGATCTCTTGGATTATCGTTAGGTTCGGTAAGGAGAAATATTGGATGTTTTATCTGTGTTTGACGGGGTGTAGTTTTGTTTGTCTTATCGGGATCACGTGGGCTTTCTGGGATCAAGATGTTGCACGGTATCGTGAAGAGTTGGGAGCTAGTATTGAAGAGAGTGGAACTGAAGCAGGAAACGAAGAGGGACAATTCGGTTTGATGATTAAAGACAGGTTGATTCTTTTGCTTTGCAGTTACTCTTTCCTTTACATCGGTGTTGAGATCTCCATTTCGTCATGGACTCTCACCTACTTACTTCAGATCCACCAATTGGACCAATTACAAGCCAGTTTCATCATGTCTTGGTTCTGGGTTGGGTTAACTATGGGGAGAATTGTCCTTGGGTTTGTCACTAGTAGATTCCGTAATGAGTACCGTGCTAATTGGTGGTACTCATTACTATCTGCGGTTTGCTTCGGTGCGTTTACGGTTTATTGCTTCTACATTTCGTCTCATCCTACAGGGCAATTAAACCTGGTTATAACTAAGTTGTTACTTTGTCTCTCTGGGTTTTTCATTGGCCCGTTGTTCCCAACTTCTAACATCACCGTCACGAGAATTCTCCCTATGCATTATCAGGTCACAGGGATTGGGCTGTACACTTCTATCGGTGGGTGTGGGTCTGCTATATTGCCCTTCTTACTGGGAAACTTCTCCAAAGCTGTACTAGGCTTTCAATGGATCATGTGTCTCATCTGGAGTATGATCGTGTTGTACTGTGTTGTTTGGTGGTGTGTTCCTACGGTTAAGAGAACTAGATTTACATACCAGTATTAGAAATTTATTACATTTATACACATTCACTAGAAAGTCTTACTAACCATCTCTTTCTGTTCAGGAGTCAAACTCAAAGGATAGTCAATCTTGTATCTGATGATTAGATCGCCCTTTTGACCTGGAGATTTGGAAATTGGGAACCCTAAGCCTGGGTACTTATCCTCTGAGTTTGGCTGGATAGGCGACGATCTTGAAAGTGGGATTCTTCTACCATCAACGTTATCTATGACTTTACTGAACCCCAAAAGGGACTCTTTGAAGGATAAAGGCAAGGTGTAGATCAAATTGTTACCGTCTCTTTTGAAGAATTGGTTTGGTTTTTCCTGGATCACGAATTGAATGGTTTGTCTTGCTCGAAGCGATGGGATGTAATCACCTTGGTTCTTGAATGTGATCTTAGTTCCTTCTTTCCAACCGGCTTTAATGCCAATCTCTATGATTTTCTCCTCTTTGCTACCGTCTGGACCCTTTCTGTTCAACTTCATCTTCTTGGTAACACCCTTAGCTAGATCTTCAAGTGTGACAGGCAAATTGATCTGCACAGGTTCAGGCTCAGGTTCTTGGTAATGTCCACCACCCATACCGCCACCCATACCGCCAAACCCACCAAACGCACTGCCAAATGGACTACCTCCACTTTGGAAATGGAACCCTGAATCGTCCCCCATCCCACCGCCTCTTGCGAATTGTTCAAAGATGTTCGAAGCATCAGCGGCACTAAACCCACCAAATCCACCACCAAAAGGATGACCACCGGCTCCTCCAGAACCACCACCGCCAAACCCGGCGTTTGGATCGAATTGAGGACCACCTTTCCTAGCGGCTTCTAAACCATATTGGTCATAGATGGCTCTTTTATCTTGATCACTAAGGATATCGAAAGCTTCAGAGATTTCTTTGAATTTCTCAGTATCACCTGTTGGTTTATCCGGATGATATTTCAATGCCATCTTTCTGTAAGCTTTCTTGATTTCATTCTCATTGGCGTCTGGGGAAACTCCAAGTCTATTGTATAATGCTTGTTCTGCGACCATTGTGATATTGATGTGTTATTATTGGTAATTGAGCTCATTCAGTTTTGAATAAGGGTGTCAGCGTATAGTGTTTATGGGAAAGCTTGGGTTTTTTATATATATCGCACAATTTATTGCTGGACGATGTGAAATGCGGATTTGCCGATATATCGCATTTGGAATTTTCTAGAAACATCTAGGCGCTATTATCATACAGCCCTGATTACTGGTCACGTGGTGAGACATTCATTGATAGTATATAAACTTCCATACATCTCTTAAATTTTAACATAATAATCATATTGAGAGATCATCCAAGTGATAGTCAGAGTACTAACGATCAAAGGACCGTATAACCCAGAATCCAACTTGGTAGTCTTGAACCAAACCCATTCAGAACCGAAATGTAAGAAGGCGATGATATAAGAAGCCAAAGTGATTTGATAAATTTGAGGATTTGTAAGGTAATAAGCAGCGTAGAATCTTATCACAGAGGAGATTAAAGTCCATGTACCGAAAGTTCTTGCAGATAATGGTGTCACTTCATTAGTGTTTGAGTAGACTTTCTTAGTAAGGGATAAATTGGTGTATGTTTGGAAAGAGTTAAGGATGGAGACAAGAGAGATGAATAGAAGCCATTTTGGGAGGATCCCTGGTGTTTGAGGAATTAAGCCGACTAAAGAGATCATTGGTGAGTTATCGCTTATTATAATTGAGTAGATACTGTTTAAAGTGGTTGGTTCGTAGTTAAGATTTGATTAAAACCGGGATTTCTTATATTTATCGCGGCTCGCTCGTTTGACGCCTGGTAATTTGATCATGAGCCGAAATTAACGAATTGGCTGCTTAACAACAACTTCAAACGAAAATAACTTACCACGATTCATCACAATTTCAACTCAATTGTACTTAGAAAAAGGTTCTCCACACAATGGTGAGTCAAGGAACATGTAATCTCTGTTAAAAACCCCACGTACTAACCAACTAACCTACCGGCAGTCCGACCAATCATATGACGCCTCACTTGATCTTTTAAGAAGACTTAACCCTTCAAACATCAAAGCCAATCTTTCCCATCTTATCAAATTGAACCCTGAGCTCTCTGAAGACTTGCTCTCCTCCATAGACATCCCGCTCTCGATCCAGCAGGACTCAAAGCAAAACAGGAAGTACCTCTGTTGTGATTATAACCGTGATTTAGATTCCTTTAGATCTCCTTGGTCGAATGTCTACTATCCACAATTACCAACATCTGATGAAGAGGAGTCTTATGTTCCAGCGGGTCAGTTAAGAGAGTTGGAAACGGCTTTGAACGAGGCATTTGACACTTACAGGGATCTCTACTACGACGGCGGTGTTTCCAGTGTTTACCTTTGGAACGATGACGATAAGCTTGAATCTGGATTCTCAGGCGTTGTGTTGTTGAAGAAAACAAACGAGGAGGATTCCTGGGATAGTATCCATGTCTTTGAATGTGAGGTTTCAGGCGCCAAGGCGGTGTATAAGTTGACCTCTACGGTGATTCTCTCCTTGAACGAGCAAGGAGACGGGGTTAACATGAATGGGAATTTAGTTAGACAGAACAGTAAAACTGCCCCTGTTGTTGATGGTTTGACTGGACATATTGTTAACATTGGGTCCTTCATCGAAGACGTTGAGTCTCAGTTGAGAAACTTGTTACAGCAGGTTTATTTCGATAAGAACAAAGACATTGTCGCTGAGTTGAGATCTCTTGTTGATTTGAAAAAAGTCAGCAAGGACAAACTCAAACAGAAAGAATTGATTAACGCTTTACAATAGATTATATATTACTCAATTGACCATTTTCTCTTCTCTAACCATGTCGAACCATTCATGATCCATGGCTTCTTGAGCAGTGAGCCTGGTCATGTGATCGAACTTCAGCAATTGATCCAATAAACTGAAAACTTGATCGTTGACTAACTGTTGGTTCGATTCATTGACAAATCTTTGAAATGGTTTTCTCTGGTATGTCCCTAAATCGTCGTACTCAGACCCCAATTGGATCTGATAGTGCGCCAAATAGGCGTTAAACTCCTCGGACCCAAGCACTCTGACGATTTGTACCAATTGATCCGTATTGCTTTTCCCATGGAAGAAAGGTTCCTTCTTGAAGATAATCGAAGCAAGCATCGTCCCGAAACTCCATAGGTCCAACGAATAGTCGTAATATCTATAGTCAACCAACAATTCCGGTCCTTTAAAATATCTCGAGGCAACACGAACGTTATATTCTGTGCCCGGGTGGTAAAATTCAGCTAACCCCCAATCGATCAATCTCAATTTCTTCGTTTGAGGATCAATCATCACGTTATGAGGTTTAACGTCTCTATGCATGATCCCCTTCGAGTGGCAGAAGTCCAAAGCCGTTAGGAGGTCAAACATGTAGAATCGGATATCGTAGTCACTGAGCGTAGGGTACAAGGTTCTGAAATCAACATTATCGACATATTCAGAGATTAAAGCTGGAGTTCTACTCACTGGGTCTTTCACTATGGCTAATAGTTCAATAATGTAAGGACCATGTGCAAGATTCTGAAGGATCTTGATTTCTCTTTTGATCTTCTTACGCTTCACAGGTTTAAGCACTTTGATGACAATGTTTGTGTGGTCTTGGATGTTGATGCCTTGGAAAACTTCTGAATATTTACCACGTCCTAATTTTGATAGGATTTCATATTGTTTTGGTGATGTGAATTGAAGACTTAGGTTCTCATAGTCGTAGTAAGATGATGGTTGTGTGGTGTTGAATTGGGAGTATACTCGTGATATCGTTGGTTTCACTGGCATTGTGTGGGTAAATGAGGAATATGAACAGTTAATGAATGTGCTTAAAGTTGAATTGTGACAGGTTGCTATGGGGTAAAATTGTATAATTTTCAAAATTTTGTAAAATTTTATCAACATAGCAGGGATGTTTGGATGTGGGTTGAAGACCCGTGCAGAAATGACAGGGCTTTAAACCTGGGGTAAGAATATCAGATAGATGTGATGGTAAATTCAACACATTGATAATGTCTGGTATTCCTGTTATTTATGATTAACTGCAATGTATATCCATTCAATGATCTAACAAAAACCACCATCCAATAACACCCATCATTCAACACTATTCTTCTCTTCAAAATTGATGCAAACAGCCACCTTGTCCGTAAGTATCTCTCTGCCAACGGCACACGGGCACAAGCGCGATCTTGATTTCGTTTTTGAAAACTTGAAACTAGCTAAAAAATCTGACGCGTAAAACACGCTATAATAAACCCATCTCCTTAGTCTTTACACGTTCCCCAAGAATCATACCATAATCTAATGTCGCTTAAACGGTCTCACCAGGATATAGACTCTCAGGAGCTCAGCACAGCTTCTCACAGTGTTAAGAAACATCAGCAAAAGGTGATCACTACCCAAGTACATCGTAAGTCCGATCATATTTCTCCTTACTTTCCCACAGATACTAACAATTTCCCAAAGAAACAACAGTCAAATTGTTAATGGATGCTTCAAGAGCAATGAAGTGTGTTCCTAAAGTCAGTCAAGATACAATGACGATACAGAATGACGATTTATCACATATTTATAAATTCAAACAACGAGCATATTGGTAGGATCTTTCAGCTAACAAAAACTATAAACAGCACTCAAGATCAAATAACATCCAATGAGAACTAAAACCACTGCGATTCCCACTTTGACGACATTGGTAAACCTCTCTAGGATTGCTTTTATCACATTGATATTAAATTTGGAATCTTGAGCATTGGCGGTGTAATTAACCAACGATTGATCCCTTATGGTAACTGATGAGCCCATTGAAGTTAAATTAACATTTACGGTGCCAAATTGAGGATATGTAAGATTGACAGGAGTCAGTTTCAACCGTTCAAAATTATAAGTATCAGAGATTGAATTTGATAAGTTTTGGAAAATTGACACTTGATGATTGTTGAAATTGGTAATGTATGTGGATAATTCATTGTTATAATTGGATATCATGGTATCAATGTTTGAAGATTGGGCTTGGTTTTGGGTTACGGAGATTTGTAGCTCGTGATAGGATAATTGTGTGAGTGTTGTTGAGTTCGAAGTGGATACAGTGGTGGTGGTGTAACAAGATTGAAATGAGTTCAAACAAATCAAACATATTATCAAAGTGAGACCCAAAGTTATCAGATATCCCAAATTTGACTCATCGCCAATACAACAAACAAGCCATTTCCTCGCCTTTGTTGATTCAATGTCCCTATCACGAGCCAATAGTATGATATTATTATCAGTTGATTCATTGGATGGGTTTACAATGTGAGGTTTGATGATTTTGAACCGTTGATGGATGCAAGTTAGCGATAAGAGGAACAAAACTGGTGAGATTGTTGCTATGAGAATGATTATAACTCGGTACTGTTTCTTGAATGACGCCACGGTTGAAGAGGAAGAGGAAGAGGTCTGTGTGGCATTTGAATAGGAAGAAGTATCACTGGTGGAATTGACAGTTTCAAGTGTCAGGTTCATACCAGTGCTAATCCACACATTCAGATCAGTGAAGTCCAAATCTATACTGAAATTATCATACGCTGTGATACTCGATATGGTGCCATTAAAGATATCTTTATCCTCCCATTGATAATTAGTGAAATCTTGATAAATTTCATCATTCACAACACTGATAACGTCTTTAATCTGATCCAACCCTTGATTAATCTCATCAAGCGAAGAGACATCGATCCCTGATCCGACGGTTATTACCTGTGCGAGCACCGTGGTGTTGAACGTATCGATCGCATTGATCGAGTTATCGATATCTTTGTTAATTTGATCTTCAGTTGAACTCAGTGTGGTGTTTGTGAAGTTTGAAATTGAATCGAGTTGAGAATTGTGTCTGGAGGAAAGGCTCTGGATCAGTTGAGAATAACTGTTGAGCATACCGATATTCGATGAGCGGATATATTCGATTTGATCCGAGAACCCCGATTCATGAGTTGTTAGTTGTGATGTAATATTGTATAATAACTGATCTTGATCCTTTGGTTCGTTGAGTAATTGTAATGAGCTTGGTTGCTGTGTGATTTGACTTGATATCGGATTCAAGTTGGCCACGGTGTCCTGCACAGATTTGAATAATAGTAACAAGAGCACTATCACTGCGTATGATAGCACGTATGGTGATACGACGTGGTTCAAAAGGTGTTGTTTATGTCTTGAATGAAGCTCTGAGATAGAAGCAACTGTCATCTTTTGTTTATCTCTGCGCGAGTCTCAGTAAAAGTTAATCATGACAAACATGACTGTCTTGATGCTTATGGCAATAGCGGATCTGAGCCATTATAAATGACATTCAGAGCAAGTGTAACCCATGATATAACCACATCTAATGATCCTTCAAAACTGTTTCAAATTAGTATCAGAAAAAAACACGGGGGCTTATCCGTTTCCTGTTCCGGCCACGACGCTGCCGCTCACAAAATATCAACGAAAACAAATAACAACGTGTCAGGTGTACGTGAACAGATCTGATCACTTTCTTCTGCTGTTGTTACCATTCCCACTCAATCGCAAACATGTCCACCAAACAGAAAGGTATTCTCTCCTACGATGCCTTCTCTAAGACCGTCGACGAGGCTCGAATCCGTACGAGATCCGGTGCTTTGATCACTTTAGGCTGTGTTTTCACTTTAATATATCTTATCCTTTCAGAATGGTTCACTTTCAACACCGTCGTGATAAGACCTGAATTGGTCGTTGACAGGGACAGAGCCCTAAAGCTGGACTTGAACCTTGACATCACCTTCCCTAACATGCCCTGTGACGTCATGTCTTTGGATATCATGGATGTCTCGGGGGAATTACAATTGGATTTGGTTAACGTTGGGTTCACAAAGACACGATTAGATTCTCAAGGTAACGCCATCTCCGAATCCGTCTTGACTGTCGGTGACGATGAAGTTGAAAAAGTTGCTGAAGTCGACGCGGAGTATTGTGGGCCTTGTTATGGTTCCAAGGATCAAGGTCAAAACGAGGGGAAACCACGTTCTGAACAAGTTTGTTGTGATGATTGTGAGGCTGTCAAGAAGTCATACGCCGCTGTGGGTTGGGCTTTCTTCGACGGTGAAAATGTCGAGCAGTGTGAAAGAGAAGGCTATGTTGCAAGAGTCAAGAACAGTATCGCTGCCAAGGAAGGTTGTCGTGTCAAGGGGACTGCCCAATTGAACCGTATCAACGGTAATTTACATTTTGCCCCAGGTGCCAGTTTCACTTCTCCTCAAAGACATGTCCATGACCTGTCCCTTTACAACAAGATTGAAGACCAAGAAGTCTCCTTCAAGCACGAGATTAACCACTTCTCCTTTGGTCCAGCTGTGAAGCAGTTGGAAAAATCAGCTTCAAACCCCCTTGATGGACAAATCAAGACCATCGGTGGCAAGCAACACTTGTACTCCTATTTCCTGAAGATTGTCCCAACCAGATTTGAGTTCTTGAACGGCACAGTCTTGGAAACCAATCAGTTCTCCACGACTCACCACGATAGACCATTATTCGGTGGTAGAGATGAAGACCATCCAAACACCTTGCATGCCCGCGGTGGTATCCCAGGTTTATTCTTCAACTTTGAAATGTCCGCAGTCAAAGTTATCAACAGAGAGCAATGGTCTGATACCTGGGGTGGGTTCCTTTTGAATGTTATCAGTGCCATTGGTGGTATCGTTACCGTTGGTGCTGTCTTGGACAAGGGTGTCTATGCTGCTAACAAGGCTATTAAGGGTAAGAAGGAGAAATGAAGGAGTTTGAGTGTGTGTGTAATTTTTCAAAAATTGTAAAATGGGTTTAGTACTTGAGGAGTGTAGTTGGAAGAGAGATCTGGCTAACGTATGGCGGTTTTATCTGATAGCTGAGTGGACCAATATAGTTGAAACTTGTATGATGATTGGGCCAATAAGGATGAAACTGGAAATGTGTGGGTGGCATATTTTTTCTTCTGTAACATCTCTGTATGTGAAAATCCTTCTCACCAACGGTCTTAAATCACTAGAAAAACCAACATAGTTTCTAGAGTGTCAACCCAAGGCATCAAATGCTTACAGTGAATCACGCAACACTAAACCCAGCAATATTGCTACACTCATTGAACTATCCTCACTCTCTAATATAAGGAGCATGTAGAGGACTTGAACCCGTACTTTTTTATGCATTTAAACTGATAGTTCAAGGTGAAGGGTAATGAGATGTTTGCGTATGATGAGACTTTTATAAGAGGAATTTGGTTGGCATCTTTACTAGTGAGGAATTTGCTTGCGATTGAGTGGGAAGTGGTGAGTCTAACATGGTGTGACATGAGTATGAGTGGATTTAGTTGCTGTAATCAATGCTGAATAAGGATCTGAACTATCAAAGGACTTGCGCTCCAATTCCTTTGTACAAAGTGAACAATTTAAAGTGGCAATATTTCCCACTTAAGCTTAGCTGGCTTTTTTTTCTAAAGTTTGAAAAACTCTGGGATATTATATTATAATTTTTCATGAGCAGACTAGTGTTTATTTGTTTACCTTTTGGTCACGGGCCACACATAAAATAAATGTTACGTCACGTGACAAACTGAGAGAATTCGATGGATTTTTCAACGTACATCACACACTCTACGCTTCACACTTACTTCATACAAGCTACACTGTAGCTAGTCATATAATCAATGAATCACTTCGCTAAGACAAGAACACAAGAGTCAACTCAACAAGATATCCAAGAAAGTTCTGCGGTTAGCTATTAAATGAATTATGGAAGCGTTGCATAATCCCGTGGAATAAATTCCCCCACCACCAACAACACTTCAATTCAATAAATAATCGTGGTGTAGAGCCCTTACAAGGATACACTGTAGGTAATGTTACGGAATCGTTCAGAACTGTGGACCATCCAATGTAGAGAAACTGGAAACTGAACTGTAAAACAGACAAGTTTCTTGTTGAGAATTCCACTTTCATTTGGGCAGATCACAATGCTGTTATTGCCGCTCTCGACGGTACTGGATTATTCAAGGCTGATCTCGAGATTGTTACCCCGAATTATAGTTTTGTTATGTGTAACATAATATTGGTTAAAGTTACATCAATCTCGAGTTTTAAGTGCTAAATTGTTTTTTTTTTTTTTTTCAACTTTTCGCGGTTTTTTAATATTTTAATTTTGGGTACTCAGAATTATTATTCAAAGATCAAGATCGCGAATTAAACACGTGCTTCGTAGTTTTGACGTACCAGGCTTAATCAAACAACGTAGACGTAGACGAACCTAAGTGATATAGCTAGTAGCTGAGATGGCTAGCGCTTTGAACGTTCATAATATAAATTCGAAGTTAAAGAGTTGAAACAGCTATAATCATGTCTCATTTGGTCTTCTTCATACCATCATTACTTTCATCTTGACCCAAACAAGCATCATACGCTAAAGATGGGATTCTCATTATTTAAACTTCCCACAGAGATTCAGAGTCGTGTGTTGCATTTAATCCAATCTCCAGATCTAAGAACGATCCTAAGCATCAAACAGTTTCATCCACTGATCGCTGACAATGTCGTGTTCATGGCCTTCACAGATACCAAAGCTATCAACTGCGAGTCTTACTTCCCTTGTGATGGTAAACTGTTCAAAGATGTCAATATCTCCGATCCGGAATCGCTGGTGGAAGTCTCTCAGACCTTAAAGTCCAACAAGATTGTTCTCCTGGATATGTTCACCAGTCGTCCAGATGTTTCCACTCTCACTCCACAGACGCTTGAGTTCATCACAGCCATAGCAAAGACCAACACCGTCCACTTGGCCTACCATTCGCAGCATCAACAACAATACGTTGGGATGCCGGTCCACTTAATTGGCAATCTTATCGCAATTATCACACAATTGACCTTCCCTAATAACGTCAGTTTAATCTTGGAGATTGGTAGATACTTGTCTGTTCAATATGAGAGTCTCCCAGCTGATGTCTATTTCCCCAAGATATTCCTGTTCAAATCCTCGATAGAATTGCTCTCTTTACAAGCCAATCAGTGCAGCAAGTTGGAAGAGATTGTGTTTTACGGAGCAGCAGATGAAGTTAACATACAGGATCCAAGCCCTGACTATTTTAAAGTTCGCAACTTGGACTACGGTATGAAAAGGCTACAGATTTATCGTTATGCCAGTTTCGAGGCATGCTCTTTGATCAACAAGAAGATATGTTCCCCTACATTCATTGACATTAACGATGCTGTGCTTATCAAGGATGTGGTCTTTGAGAACTGTGAGAATCTCAGCTTGATGATACACCCTGTCAGTACTGGAGAGTTTGGAATCTCAGGGCTCAGGGCTCCAAAATTGAACGAATTGTTTTTAGGTTCGGATTCACAGTCATACGAAGAGTTGACATTGGAGGCTATAGATGCTCCAGAAGTGCAGATACTGAGACTGCACTTCAGACCGGGTTGTGTTGGTCCTTCTGTGAGCTCACAAAATTATCCAAATGTTAAGACTGGTTGTTTCATGGGCGGTAATATCAAGCTTCTTTCATCTTTTGACATTTTCCTCCTTGGCAGAATTATTGGTGTCACGTCGCTTTATCAGCTGGAAGTTTGGGATTGTCATGGATCATTTACAGATCATGATGAGCAAATGAGATCGAAGCTCTTTGAAATCTTTGGGAAATGGGATCTGCCATTTCTTCGTTACCTTTCTCTATCAGGGTTTGATGACTTCCCGCCATTGCAAGCTAAGAATCTGGAAGCCCTGAACATTAACTCACCCGGTTGTATCGCTTTGGATCAGATCCGTAAGCACGCTCCTAAGCTTGTTCATCTCACATCAGACTCAGCAGCTGTTACTATCGGAGCATTGACACAACTGGAGTTCCCAAAACTTCGATTTCTCAAGATCAACGTATCACAAGCACCAAAGGACTCCGGTAAACTGTACGACGACATCAACAACATCTCATTCCCAAAGCTGGAGATATTCGACTATGCAATCCAAGCCTCCCGACATGAAGAGTTCATAGATTTCCAATTCGATGCCCCATCCTTACGGTTTATCAAACTACGGATCTTAGTTCCTCAAGACCACAAATCAGAGTGTCGTGAAGTGACACACCTCAAGGACTCCAAGTTTGAGTACGATTACACCATCAGTATGTTCCCAATGTTGAGACATGTGTTCATTCCTTCGCCTTTCAAGAACGTCCAGATCTCCAAATGTCCATCGGTTGAAACCGTGCAAGCTTATAACCCGACATACGACAGCAAATGTTACTTGACTGTGGTTCCAAGGTTACGTCTATTGAATCTTGGTCCGATCCCAGACGCTGAGTTGGAATCTTTCCTTGGTTTTCCGATAGACATGTCAGGAGTCATGACCATAGAAAAGGCACGGGATTCTGAACATGGCTGGTCAAGTTCTTTAGAAATTGATCCTTCGAATGGTTATTTGTTTTTGAATGTGGCAGAGTTTAAAGAAATTTCTAATGATATCGACTATAGAGACGCTTTTAGTAACTTCCACACTAAATTACAACAGGGGATTGCTTAAGGAATAGAGTTGTTTGTATACTAGTTTATAATAGCAAAAAGTTTGGTTGATTAATAATGTATATTCTCAAGACCATGAGCTGGAATATTATCCGCGTGACTTTAGTTCTAACTCTCTTACTGAGGAATGTTTAATAACTTCAAATAGTGTCAGAAAGATCGAAGAGGGCCGCTATGTTAAATTAGCCATATTGAAGCCAGTGTAGCGTATTACACGTTACATACATCAAATTATGTTTCACATGTGTTAACTAAGCATGACCGTGAAGGATTCAGTAGCTTATACCTGAAACATTTCAGCAACAGGATCATATCATGCACGCGTGATTAAGGATTTAAGAGCTGACGGTAGTATCTTCAGATTATGGCTGATGTGGCTGTTCAAGTACAGTCTTTTCCTCATTATGCATCTTTTCTTTGACTTTGATGTCCTTAACGAAGAAAACCAATAAGATAACCCCTGCACCGTAACAAGCCACACAGAACCAAGCACAATTCTCGTATTTCTTGTCCAAAGCCTCCACGTCCAAGTTTTCGAAGTCACCAAGAATAGACGTGATAACAGCGAAAGCCAAAGCAATACCGAATTGACCGAAGGTTTGAGCAATACCAGTAGCGATACCTTGGATTTCCAAGGGGGCACTGTGGATGATAATGTTGAGATAATTCACAAAGTAAGCGCAGCTACCAAGGGCGGTTAAGATTTGGTTGGTCAAGCTGAACTTCCAATAATGGTTCGCGGTCTTCTGATTGACACGAGTAAGAAGAATTAGGCCGACGAAAGCAACAGAAAATCCAGTGACACACATCCACTTTTGGTTGACTCTACCATTGGTGTAGGTCATGACGTAAGGGATGGCAACCAAGGAAATTATGAATGGTAGGAATCTCACCCCAGACATCAAAGGAGAGACATGGTCCATGTTCAAGAAATAGGAAATGTTGATGTACATCGACCCGAAGAGGCCAGCATAGTCAAGAACGGTGTTGATAACCAAAGGGGCGTAGTTTGGGATTGACCACATTTCTGGTGGAATGAGTAAGTGCGTAGACTCATTCAGACGCAGGCAAAGAAACTTCTCATAGAGGAAGAACGCCCCCGTGAGAGCAACACCAACCACAAGTGTGACATAGGACTTTGGAGATCTCCAGGACTCACCACCTTCAGTAAAGCCCACAATAATCAACAAAAGACCGGAGATCAAGATACCAGATC
>JAKTWX010000041.1:3734-38584 GCA_030582275.1 Waltiozyma pijperi
TTAAATAGTACTCAGGTAATATATATCTCTCAATTATCATTATCCTTAATATCCGCGTAGGTATACAGCTAGCAGTTAATAATTAAGCAGCTATGAATTAATTATATATTTTATACACATCCGCTAGCAGCTGTCATATGCATACAGTTCACATGAATATTATATTTTAACGTTCGTCTTCAAATAGTAATTATAATTTTTATAATTTATAAATTAATAATTTCTAATATAATTAAAGTTCTTTTATTAATATATATACATGCAAAGTATAGATTTAAATATTATTGCTCGCAGAACATATTATCTTTACTAATTATAAATTAAAGTTGAAATATATAGTAGCTAATTAATTATATTATATATAGCTTATATCATATGAATTTGAAACACAGCTGCACACGTATATTTAAATTAAAATTGCAGCTGAATTAATACTTACGTACTAGGCGGGACCTCCACCTTCAGGTGAATCCCGTAGTTAACTACCCAACGTTTCGCTTGATCTATTAATCTAAGTACAGTCAAGAGTATAAACAGCAGACAGGAAATCAACGACCTTAAATAGTAATTTTGGCAGAGCAGGGCTTAGCGTTAACATGAAACCAATCCAGTTGTTTAATCTTCTTTAGAAAGTATACTAGTACGCCATTTTGATCGATTCCCTAACAATAATAGAGATTTATATGCTATGAATTAGAATATTTGAAACTCTTACTATAACTAGGAAGCAGTATATGGCTGCTTGAAATATTAGTGATTAGATTAATTATAATAAAATAATTAAAATTTATTAGAACATGGTGTTTTTGTACGGTCAAGAGTGTTAATTTGAAGTATGTGCTATCAGATCTATAAACTACATCTTTCCTGCCGATCATGTTGAGCTAGCCAATACATGATGCTGACCTGAGAGGATATAGTAATCGGTGTTTAGGTAATTGTGGTCTATGATATTATTAAAACTTCTATATAGCTGAGTTATATTTGATCATAACGTATTGAAGAGATCTACACTATGCAAGGAATAATGGACCACTTTGGAACCTTCCCAAGGATATCTCTTCTCTTATAAAACTCCCTTGACTCAATGGCAGAGACAGACAAGTTGATCACGACCCATAGCAATACCAAAGCAAAGCTGAAGTTCCGAATGGCTGCAAAGATGGACAGATACATGAGAATCTCATCAAAATAATGGGCACAGCAGATATATTTGAAGAATCCAAACTTTGGAAGGTTGTACTTCACGATATTTGAGAGATGGATGTGGTTCATGAACTGATCCAAAGAAGCTAAGAAGAACAGAATGCAGGAGCCAAAGAGAACCGGATCAAATATCTCCCCTTGATCCTTCTCTGTCAGGGTTTCTGGCTCTTGGAAATCAGTTGATAACAGTAGTAACAGGTTGATGCTAGTGTAGAAGAAGATCCCAACAAAGTAATGCGATATGTTCATCTTGGACCCTCTGCCATATCTCATAATGAACAAGGTCTCCACTAGTCGTCTGGTAGAGTGTCCAAGTATTAGGAAAAACACCACACGTGCAACATCACACGAAACCAAGCTTTGTCTTTCAGGGTCGTTGATCTCTCTTATTAAGATTTCAGGCGGGGAAAATCCATACTCCAAGTTCAGATGCAGGATGAGAAATCCCAAGAGGGACAAGAAGAATGATAGCAAGTAGAAGTGAAAGAACCACAGCTTGGGAACACGTAAGCTGATTAACTTCTCTATGATATCAAGATGGCTGATCTCGTAATCATCTGTTCCTTGTTCCTCCTTGGAGCTTACATGATCGCCATTTATCGAAGAAGAGGACGACACAGGCGGCGAGACGTTGCTGAGAGTCTTACCGTATCGAAGAAACCCATTCAATTTGCGGTTGTACTTGGCTAGGAGCACTGAGATGATGGCAAAGATGTACAATGTGTGGATCAGAGATTTGATCTGAAGAGAAGTGGGAAAATGTGAGGGGAGAATTGACGATATGAGCGACATAAAAGAGAAGGAATTGAAATAAAAGACAGGAACAATGGATAGCAGTCAATATCTAGAATCAGATCACTCTTGAATCTTGACAGCTGTCGATATCGAAGGAACGGTTTGGTTTTATTTTCACGTCGTATATCGTATACATAATCGGTTCATGCAATTCAGCCGGGATAGAGCAGTGACAAAAAAAATCCAAAAAAGAAAATGCCATCACCTGGAATCGAACCTGGGTTTGCTCGGCCACAACGAACTGTACTAACCACTATACTATGATGGCGAATTTTACGCAAGAGAATGTCTTTTACTAGATCCAATTCTGTAGGGTCTAAATTTCAGACTTTCAAACTCTTTCCTAAATTTTACAAACATTTTGGGCTGTTTCTGACTCCCTGACCTACAAAATAGAAGTGTCTTCTGAATCCGAGCTTTTAGTTCGAAGAGTAACACCATATTGGATGTTGGAACTGACCTGAACCCAACGGAATGTGATCATTAACGTCACTCAAGACCAAGAATAGATCAAGCGACACAATCTAACATCTACAATTCCAAATGACCATGAGCCGTACTATAATCAAAATAAGAAAACATAAATTTTAATAAACAAACAATACACCTACGCTAATCTAAAGACTAAACTATAAGTATGAACGATACAACCGAGTCCTTTTATTCTCTGGCTGGAGATCTAGATCTAGAGGCTTGTCTTTCAGTTGGGTAATCACCATCTTGATCTCTACCTCTGTTGTTTTCCTCTCTATCGTCTCTTCTTTCATATCTGTCATCTCTTCTGTCGTCTCTTCTATCGTCTCTTCTGTCGTCTCTTCTGTCGTCTCTTCTGTCGTCTCTTCTATCATCTCTTCTGTCGTCTCTTCTGTAATCTCTTCTTGGAGCATAACCACGATCACGGTAATCATCTCTTCTTTCGTAACCACCTCTTGGAGGGTATCTATCTCTTGGAGGGTAGCCGTAGTCTCTTGGAGGAGGACCGTAACGGTCGTAGCCTCTTGGAGGGTAGCCATAGTCTCTTGGTGGAGGACCGTAACGATCGTAGCCTCTTGGTGGGTAATCACCGTAAGAACCACGGTAGGAACCTCTTTCACGTGGAGAAGATCTAGCCCATTCGACAATCAAAGTACACTCTTTCTCATCGACTTTCAAAGGAGAGTTGTGCATGGCAGCGAGGGCCTTTTCGGCATCCTCACGTCTTTCATACTCAACGAAGGCAAATGGGGCACCGTCTGGAGTACGGGTGGATGGGAGTAGAACTCTCTTGACTGTACCGAAACTGTAATTGAACTGAGTTAATATTTGCTATTTGAATGAAAAATGAAGTTTTTAAATCTGTTATTTGGTGATTGTATGTGATTTGATGAGGCGGGGAGTTTGATGACAATGTTGATTTGATTGTGTATAAGATTATGATGGTAATCATCGTTGTTCCATGAAAGGAATTAGATCAAGAACTGTAAGGTATGGATTGAAGTAAAGTTTTGAGATGATGGCAAGAACAGGGGTTTATTTATCTAACTTGCAAATGAGTAAGGTAAATGAAAGTTGTTGTGGATCACTATCAAAAGTTTAGTATCAATCAGAACACTATAGTTCGTATTTTCTTTTCAGTAAAGAAGAAGAAGAAGAAGACGATGAAATCGTTCAAAACAAACAGAAATCAACCAACCAATCAAACACTCTTTGTTCTCTTTGAAGAAGAAAAAGTCAAGACCAATCATCAACATCCTTCTCAAGAAACACCGAACAATGACTGATAAGAGAGAGAAAAAAAAAGAAGATAATTCACAAGATACTTACACTTCAAAATTTGGGGACAGAACAGAAGCTTCAAGACCCTTAAAGAAACCTGTTTTTAAGGTTGTTAGTATCAACACAAATTCATTACAGTTAAACCAAGCAAAGCGACAAATTTTTTCACATACCTCTAACGTATAAAGTAGTAGATTCAGCACTCATGATAAATACAAAGCAAGAAAGAAAGCGGAGGAGCTACTAGGTGTTAAATTACTGCCTTTTTTGCCTCCCTATATGTTATGTTTTGTTTAATTATTTCGATCATCGACGACAGATACCATCCAGCGCCACCGTAGAAAACTTGATGGTCGCGATTCCCTATTTGGGGATTTATTTTTGAAAATATGCTGAATTAGGAAAGTTCAAGGTCCCACAAAAGGAGGGTAACACGTATTATAATGTAGTTGTGCACGTGACACTATATAAAGTCGACTTGTGTGATTCAGTTGATCATATGTTGAGGACCTGGAATTAGCTGAGATAGGAGTACTGTCATAGTTTTGTTTTCATTATAGTCTTAAATTGTGTGTTTGAAATATGCTAAACAGCTAAGGAGGCACTGTAGTTTTGTCAATTTTCAAGTACAAATGAGTACTAGTGAGTCGTGACTAGTGGTGACTTTGAATTCCGACTTGTACTCATTATTGTATATCAATACTGGTAACCGGTACTCGTTGATGAGCAACGACGATCATGATTCATAATATGTTTTGTTGGAACGATATTTACGCGTAATTATTAGTAGATCATCAGGAACAATGTTGTGAACGTCTTGTAGAAGAGAATAGAATTTGGGGTTCGTGGTGCAACTCAACAAAAATTACAAACATGATTCAGCCTTCAGGTTTCAGCCGCGCACAGCAACACCGCAGCCAACAACAGGAGACGAAACATGACAGTTTGTGAGATGTTTGGATGTTTCCAAGAAATTCTCCTAAAAAAAGCCCGACAAAATGAAAAACGGAATCAAATTAAAGGCGTAGTACTAAACAACTAAAGGGGCGGTTTAAAGTCTTCAAACCACCAACTTTTTTTCACACTCATTCAAGCTTAAACACTATTGATAGTTCTGGAATATCTTCAGGATTTCTCGCACACTACACATTTCTAATTAAGGAAGCCACTAGATACCACAGATCTAAGACATTTTCTCTTTTTTCATCATCATCAACTTCTATAATATAATATGTCACTGAAACTGGACAGCTCAGCACAGTTCATGATGATTGATATGGATATTGATGGGCAGGGCGACTCTCAACTCCCTCAAGATTCAGAACACGACATTTTGGATGAGTTCCTTGACAAGAGATTGTACGATGATTCGTTAAGACAGCAACAGCAGCAACAACTTCAACAGAATGTTAGTACTGGCAGCAGCAGTAACAGCAACAGAGACGATGAACTCTTTGACAACTTCTTGACTGAAGATCTCAGCAGAAACGATTTCCTATTCTTCAACGCCAATCCTCATCAGCAGCAGCAGCAGCAGCAACAGTTCAACAATGAAAGTCAAGATATCACATTGGATTTTGATGGGAATTTGAACAATTTCCAAATCAAATCAAATCAAGACACATCAACCACATCAAATCATCTAACTTCCTTTGACGCCACCACCCCGAATTCAGTGGTGAACAACGATGAGATATTCACGACTCCAGATTCTTCAGTCAGACCATCTGTTGATAATAGCAATAATGGGCCTTTTATGATTCCCCAGAACCAGCCATTACAATTCCATAATACCCCTGGCCAATATGTACAACAGCAGCAGCAGCATCAGACGAGTTTCATTCCACAGGTTCAAATGTCATTGATGCCACAGCAACAGCAGCAGCAACAACTGTCAGTTCAAGAGAGCCATCCTATCATCCCATTTGATTCCTCTTATGAAAAAGCCAGAGATATCTTATCGCATTTGAAGTTTGGTACCGAAGCAGCCATTCAGTTTGACAACGAGTTTCCTAAGTCCTACTTGGAAGCAGACATTGCCTCGTTGCCTTACTCCTTAAAAGTGTCCAACTTGCCAAGTTCGTCTCGTGTTGAAACTCAGATCAAATTGAACCTTTCCATAAGTCCTGCTCCTGAACAAGGATTGGTCCATCTTCCAGCAGACACGATCGCCAAGCAGAAGCTCTGTCTCTCTTCTCCTTTGCCCGAGGAGATCAAGAAGGACGTGTTGTTCCTTGAGACGTTTGTGTTGACTTCCACCACCGAGAGACCTTGTAACATCTGTACGAGATGTATTCGTCGTGAACAGAAGAGAGCCTCAAGACGTAAATCTGGTGTCAGTGATAACTTGAATTGGTCCACGAACACCACCAAGAGAGCCATTATTTTCAACTCTAAAGAGTTGGTTTCTTTTCCTCCTAATTTATCTCAGGTTGCCCAGTCGAAGAACTTGGAGTTATCTGCCAGAATCATCTGTTACTGTCGCCATCACCAAGAATCCAAGGGATTCAAGTTGTTGTTCATCTTGAAGAATTCTCAAGGCGAGATCATCGGCAAGGACGTCACCTCGAACATTATGATCATGGACAGGAAGAAGACCAGCGAGGCGGACAAGCAGGCAAACTCAGGCGCCAACGGATCAGATTCAAACATCAACAGTGTTTCCTTGCCGCTGCATCAACACCCATTGTCTCCAACTTCGATCGAGGACGACTCGTCCGAGCCACACACGGGAGACTCAAGAGTGTTCAAGAAGAAAAGAGCCTGGTCTCCAGAGCTATCCGATGGTCTCAGTATCGCTCCTTCAAGAAGCGTTGTTCCTGGCGACAGTACCTCCACCACGTCGATGGCAAAGAGAGAACCAATTTCTCCTTCTTCTTCCGCGGTTTCTCAATTCGAACAGTCTCCAATCCATCCAATCTTACAACAGAATCTTCTTCCAACTCAATCTCAACAGCAAAACAACTCCAACATTCCTATCATTCAACGTGTGATCCCATCTCAAGGTCCATTACGCGGTGGTATCGAGGTGACCTTATTAGGTTGTAACTTCAAACAAGGCCTTCAAGTGAGTTTCGGTATGAACAAAGCCCTCTCTACAAACTGTTGGAGTGATTCCACAATGGTCACATATCTACCTCCGGCTACTCAACCTGGTCAAGTCCTCGTCACAGTGGAAGATCCAGAGAACCCTGTGAATGATGTCAATGCTAAGGGTAATGCTATCTTCACTTATCTCGATGACACGGATAGACAGATGATCGAGTTGGCTTTGCAAATTGTCGGGTTGAAGATGAATGGGAAATTGGAGGATGCTAGGAACATTGCTAGGAAGATCATCGATGGTTCGTCTGATCAATCGAACGGTTCTCAGTCTCAGACTCAGTCTCAATCTCAGTCTCAGACCCAGACCCAGACCCAGTCTCAGACCCAACTACAGCACATGAACCGTCCAGCCAACACTTTGGACCTCACCGATGAAAGTCTGATCATCAAACTGCTCACCTTGTTACCAGCAACGACGAATCTCAACTGGGGCGTGCGTACCAGTGAAGGACAAACCTTGTTACACCTATCCAATCTCAAATCGTACCATAATTTGACGCTGTTCCAATTACAACGTGGAGCTCGTGTCGATTATCAAGATATAAACGGCTTCACGGCTTTACATTATGCCGGGATGACAGGGGATAGATATTTGATTGAGTTGTTGTTGAACTATAAGGCCAATTTGAACATGAAGAACAACAATGGGGACACGGTGAGAGATATCTGTGATGCCAATGTGTTGGATGTGTTTGATAAAGATCAAGAAGAGTTATTCGGAATGTCTAGGAAGTTCTCCAGTTCTAGCATTTCTTCAAGTTTGTTGGATGAAGAGGATGTCGCTGTTTTCTCAACTGGGTTGCACGTCTCAAGAATGACTAATGACAGATTGGCCGATGACAGTGATAGTGACGACATGAGAACGATGAGTATGATTTCGACACGGAGGATTACGAAGCTTTGGAAGATGAAGCGGAGACGGATACACCAACCACACCAGCAACAGTCACTACTCCACCAACAACTACATCTCCTTCTTTGTGGAACAAAGTCCGTACTGCCTTCCAAGACGGAATCACCGATGACTTACCAAGGTATGATGATTTGTTCCCTGCTACTGGGTTCAACTTACCGAAGCTTGGGTTTGGGTTAACTATGGGATCCAGCACTGAGAGTAATGACACTACCAGTTCCAGTGTTGAACTTACGGCCACTACAACCACAACGGAGGAATCAGAACAACAACAACAACAACCTACTGAGGACATCTTCCTGAAATTCTTCAATCAACGTAAGAATTACGAAAATGATAAGATGTTGATGTATTTCTGGTTACCTCTACTCTTTGTCATTATCTCTTTGTTGATCTCTATAAATCTCATGGGTTACAATTATAACTCCACTGATAAGTTGCAAGACGTTCTACGTCGTGTGTTTGGGAGAGTCGTGTTGGGGTCTGAGAGAGTTAAAGTTATGCTTAATGGTGGTGGGGAATTGATACAAACTGCTATAAACAAAGCTAGTGTCACTGCTTCTGGTTGAAAGTTTTGGGATATAATTATGGGAATTGGGAGAGAGAGAGATTTAAATTTTAATAATAACTGATACTGTTTTTTAAATGGACTGATTGACTGACATCTGTAGACAGTAGTGCTTCAACAGTTGAAAGCTGAAAGTTCAAACAGTTGGAATTTGGAATGTGAACGTCTCCTAGCAGCTTATACGGAGACTCGGAATGCGGCCCGGTTGCGCGCAAACATTGTACGATATTTACGAAAAAATCGCGGAAAAATATCAGCTAGCTGAAAGCTGAAAGCTGGCTGTAAACAATTAGCGAATAGTTAGTACAAGAGACCAGATATCAGAGTCAGAATCAGCTAGTGAAAGGTCAGATCTGATTTTTAATCTAATAGCTAATCTCTCTGCTATACCAAAGACAATTATCAATATAATATCAGCAAGAATGAGAAGCTTCAAAGTCGTTGTTGTTGGTGACGGGTAAGTCCATATTGTCCAACACTATCATCAAGGGGGGTCCCTTACAATATTGATATGAGATTTCCCAGCAATACTAACGATATCGTCAACAGTGCCGTTGGTAAGACCTGTTTATTGATCAGTTACACCTCCAACACCTTCCCTTCCGATTACATCCCTACAGTTTTTGACAATTACACCAAGAGTACGCTATTTGAAGGTGAACATTATAAATTGGAACTATGGGATACCGCTGGTCAAGAAGATTATGACCGTCTTAGACCATTGTCTTATCCTCAGACTGACATCTTTTTGGTTTGCTTCTCCATAGTGGAGCCTTCTTCTTTCACCAATGTCAAAGTGAAATGGATCCCTGAGATTAGACATCATTCGAGAGATAATATTAAGATTCTTCTCATTGGGACCAAATCGGATCTAAGAGATGATCCACATACGTTGGATCGATTAGAGGAATCCGGCAATGAACCTGTGTCCAAAGAGGAGGCTCGTAAGCTTGTTAGAGACTTGGGGTTATACGAATACGTTGAATGTTCCGCTGCTTTGCAAACCGGAGTTGAAGAAGTTTTTGAAAAAGCTATCGTTTCTGTGGTCTCCGCAGAGAGAGAATTGTTGAAAGCTCAACAGTTGGAGGCGAACGGGCAACAGTATGTGCAACAGCAACAGTCACAGCAACAGCAATCACAGCAACAGCAACAACAGCAGCAGCAACAACAGAGACTACAATCAACCGTGGACAACAGTGCTAGAGTCGTCAGTGCTGTTCCAAGGAAAATCAGAAAGAAGTCCAAATGTGTTGTCTTGTGAGCTGAACACGCGTCTTTTTTTCTTTATATATATCTTCTTCTTTTATACGTTGTTAATTTTAATTTGTACTATACCATACTATTTATCTCCCCAATCCTTCCAAAAGCCTATCAAACTGGGTCTTATCCCACTTGACGTACTTCTCCAAATGCTTAGTGAAGATCTCGTTACCCTTCCCGGTACCGACATACTTATCGTAGAACCGATTGTACAAAGGAATAATGAATCCGATCTCCTTAGCAAGGTATTTCCTCAACGTGGCATCGGTGATGTTGTACTGTTTGTATTGACGGATGCATTCCTCCAATTCGGTGTTGAAAGTCCTGAATTTGTCCTTGATGGCGTCTTTCTCCTTCGTTGTCAGTTTCCCCTGTGTTGGAGTGATGTCTAACAACAGCGAGGCCATTTGTTTCCATTGAGTGAGGAACAGGTTCATTGCACGTTTCTTCAACTTCTCAATCCTTGTGAGAGAAGAAGAGTCGATGATGGAGCTTAGGTCCGATCTCGAGATGATTTGCTCGACAAGCGTGAGGTTCGTGATGAGGAAGTATCCGACATTTTGTTTCTTTCTTTGCTGGTGCAAGGCTTTAATCTCCAAATTCACCATCAACGCATCGATGACATCGGAGAAGAACGAGCTGAGCAACTCGTTAGGATTATCGTCATCAATAGCCGTCGTCTGCGAGATACTCGAGAACGTGACGATCCATTGGGGAAGAGGCGTAGGGATCCAAGACCCGGCACGAAGAGTCCTCATAACGTCCAACACTCCGTCTTTATACTCTGCGAATCTTCTGGCTTTGGACATGACCTCCACGGTGACTTGGCAGATCCCGTTGTCTTGCGGTAAGGTTGTCTCTTGGGATTTGACTTTCTCCTCGGTGAACACTAACAGCTCTCTGAACAAAGTTCTAGCTAGTACACGACACGAGCCTAAGACTTCATCTAGTTTCAAGTACTCTTGACCGATTGTCGAACCGAGCATGGTTTGCACTTTAACCACGTTATCGATGATTTCAAAAATCAATAACCCGTCATTGGACAGATTGGTTTTAATGACATCGATGATCCCATTGACAATCTTGATGAATTTCAACAAGACCATTGGTTCGAAAATCCTCAAGAACAGAGAATTGATCACGTTACGGTCGTCGGTTCTGAATAAATCTTCAAGCAGCGCATACTCATTGGCGATGAATCCGATCAACGCCTCAGCGTAGTTGTTAATCCCATTAGTCCCCTTCTCATACGGAACCTTGGAGGTCTTTTTGAAATGTTGAGTGAATGGAGCCAAGATAGCCAAGGATTCATCAACGACACGTGATCTGTGCTCGATGTATGTTAGATCCAGTGGTTTTTCGTTCTCCTGGAAGTAGTTGAGTATCTGTGTGATGTCTTTGATCTTGGAGTCGTCGAGGTATGGGAACGGTTTTCTATCAGTGAGGTATCTCTGTGGGTCGAAAGGGTTTGCAATTGGGGATAGTAAATCTTTGAACAGTTGTTTTAATTTCCATTCGGATTCACCGATTGTTTTCTGTAAGTTTTCCGAGATACCTTTGAACTCGATGTTGTCAGCAGACAGAGAGAGTTTCTGTAGTACGTCTTCAGCTTTATGAATCGTGGTGATGTACTGTTTGACGTTTTCAATCGTGCGTTGAGACAATCTAGATTCGTAAACAGCCGCCTCTGAAGCGATCCCTTGCACATTGGACACGACTAACAAGCTGTCGTCGACGTTCTTCTTGAAAGTGGTGATTCTCTTATGCTTCGAAAGAATAGGCGAGAGAAGTTTCTCCGATTGAGCACCTGATCGGGAGATCGTTTGAAGTGATTTAGAGATCGAATTGATCAAAGTTTGAGTCTTGAGCAGGGATTCTTGTAACACGACGGCCTCTGCCTCGTCAATGTCAATGTTCAGCTGCGAGAGACTCATGGTCATACTAGCAGGTACTACTCTGAATTGAATTGATGTGGGGAATGCCGGCTCTCACAGTTGTGTGGTGTGGTGTTGATACGTTTATGTTGATCCAATTTCTCTACGGTATTCAAGCAATTGTACGTGCGCGTTGGCCACCAAAAAGAATATATCGGGGTCACGTGCCCACATATTTCAACTCAAATATTATATGAAGCTAAATAATACTTAGGAATATCCCTGGGACTCTTTTAGAAATACATAACATCATAATTAAACTAATGCCAATATACCACCTCCTATCTTCTCTTTTTATGTTGTTTCCCATCTCTATCAGGAGACAAAGCTCTATTGAACCCCTTTTCTCTATTCATATATTGTCTAAATTCCGTTTTCTTGTTTTTTTTAACAGCACCATTAACCTGACCTTGAACTTTTTGATTCTTTGTAGTTTGGAAGGATCCAAATCCCATTAATTTCATCATTTCTGAATCATCATTTGAATCTTCAATTTCAATTTCATTTGAATTTGATCCGGGTTCTACTTTAGTCAACTTACGGCCACGTTCGTTTTGTTCTTTCTCTATCGTTTGTTCTTCTTCTAAAGTGAGATCATTCATATCTCTTTGACTGGGATTGTTGGACTTTTGTGGGGGTTTCCTATTATTTGGTTCATATCTATCATTAGATCTATCTCTGAAATTGTTCGCTGTATTTGTACCTGTGCCTGATACACTGTGATGATTCCTTGTGGGACTTAAGTCTGATCTTCTCTGTGATGGTTTCTGGTCGTATCTGTTAGCCATTGTGAAAGGTTGGCAGTAAATGGGGACTATTACAATTGTGCTAGATGGCCTTTAAAGACACGTCGTTTAAATGAACCTGTCAAATTGTAAATCAAATTATAAATAAATATAATTTACGCGGAGCTAACGAAAATTTTAAAAATCCTTTTCGCGAAGACCGCCTCAGCTGTTAAAAAATTCTTTGAACTGATAAAGAAGACACAAATATTTATCTGAGATGAGCAGCGAAGTGTAATCTGTTCTCAAGATCAAAAAAAACACATTCATAACCAATAATAACCATAATGTCTGATACTGAAACACCAGCTACCCCAGTGGCTGCCACCGCTGCCGCTGCCGCTGTTGCTGCTGAACCATCCAAGAAACTTACGAAAAAGGAGAAGAAAGCTCTTGAGTTCCGTAACAAGTCCAAGGGTAAAGAAACACCAGTGGAACAATCAACCACTGAAGAATCAGACAAGAAGAGAAAACTCGAAGATCAAGAAGACAAATCCACAGATGCCCCAGCAGAAGGTGAAAAGAAGAAGAGAAAAACCAGAAGAGGGAAGAAAGGTAAAGGTAACGCCAATGCCACAGGTGGTCCAAGATTTCTTTTATTCGTTGGTAATCTTCCATACGATATCAATCAAGCAGAACTGATGGCACATTTCGCCGCTTCCAAACCAGACAGAATAAGAATCAGAACAGAGAAGGGCATAGCGTTCTTGGAGTTTGACGGCGAAGGTGGTGAGATTCAGCATCGTATGGAAGTCGCCTTAAGAATGCATCGTTCCACTTTGAGAAATAGAAAGATCAACGTCGAGTTGACCGTTGGTGGGGGTGGTAACTCGAAGGACCGTTTGGAGAAGATCAAGACCAAGAACGACACTTTGGAGATCAAGAGAAGAGAAAGAATCATGGCGGAGAAAAAGGCTGAGAGGGAGAAAACCATCCAGGATCAAAAGAAGGTTAAACAGATGGCTTTGGAAGGGAATGGCAACATTCATCCTTCAAGATTGAAATTGTTGGGGAAATAGATCATCAGAATCAGTTCATGATCTTCGACGTGTATACTACAATATTTAAATTTAAACATATAATCTTGCATTTCATACAAAATATTTTGCGTACTAATTTTCTTTTTAAATATTAATATAAACATCAAACAGCTATAAAAACTCTTCTCCCTAGGCAATTCTATCAGTGTTTTTCTTCTTCTTTCTCTCCAAAGCAGCAATATGAGCCTCGCTTTGATCCACCTGCGTATGTTTATGGTTCGAAGCTCTATGCAAGCTAACTCTAGAAGCAAAGCCAGATCCGTCTAAATGTTCCTCCACTGTACAAAATTCCACAGAACTCATCCATGGATCAGCGAGACATTCATCAATAGAGGCTCTACAAGCCGGAGCCAAGTCTACCATTCTACCGACCAAAGCACGTGTGTGAGATGGCATGGCTTTCAAAAGACGATCTGCTCCGGTTAGCTGCGACGTGTGTTCCTCTTGAGAATCCTTGGCAGAAGGTTCTGGCACTTCTGGGTATTCGGATGTGACGGATGCATTGATTGGAGCTGCGTCTGTTGGAGCACTTGGAGCTGCTTCCGTTGAAGGGGTTGCTGTCTGAGATGGAGTTTCGTTTGGTGTGTTAGCCACAGTTTCAGGGTTGGAGTTCAGTGGCGAGGCGCTTGAAGAAGAAGAAGATGAAGAATTGCTGTTGGATATCTCGTTCAACGGTTTGGCTAGGGCCTTGGATAAGTTCGAGAAGGCGGAAGGTTTGGATCTCTGAGGAACTTCTTCATAAGTTGGAGCTGCTGGTCTCTTAGTGAGAAGCGCCGAGAGCGAGTCACTTTCTCTTCCGGAGCAGAACAACTTGAACGACTGGTCAGAGAGCTTTGGGATCTTCCATGGGAACTTCTTTAGAACCATACAGCAGTAAATCATGGCGGCAGACCAAATATCAACGGCTCTAGGATCGTACTTGGCAAACACCAAAGTCTCGGGACTCAAGTATGGGTCGGACCCAACGATCCCCGACGCTTCGATCAAAGTCTTGTTGAAAGGGTAGTTGAACACGACAGCAGACCCGAAATCGATGATCTTGACTATCCCATTGGTGTTAACGACACAGTTATCCAACTTCAAATCTCTATGCGCAAGACCCATGTGGTGGAAGTACTGGATACCGTTCAAGATCTGCTTGAAACAGCAATCAACTTCATGTTCAGACATCTTGTTACTCATCACAATAGCGAACAAGTCATAATCACAGTACTCCAAAACCTGAAGCAAACGATCATTTTCATAAGCAATCTCAATGGTCTCAATGATGTTCTGATGTCTTAGAGTGGACCCAATACAATATTCACTTGTGATCTTCTTGGCGTATTCTCTTCTCGTCTCATTCCCGTTCCTAGCTCTGAATTGCTTCACGGCAAAAGTCTTACTGTCCGAAAGTCTCTTAACCAACTTCACAGACCCACCGGCACCGGCCCCTAGATCCTCACCAAACTTACTGTATCTTTTACTGAAGGGCAACTGTTGCGGAGTGGTGGTGTAACCAGAGACATTGTTCGAATACGAGGAAGACATCGAACCGGAACGATCACGTGGAGTCATCATACTGCTTGAATTAATGGTGAATTGAGCAGTCACTGGAGACATAGCGATGGTGTTTGTGGTCTTTGGAGACGAACCGGGAGGCTTTCTAAAGAATCTTTTCAAATCAGCCATGGAACTATGCTTGGATGATCGATTCAACACTGCTGATTCGGAACTGGAGACACTAGACGGAGCCGTGGTTAACTCCACAGAAGTACCCGTCGTCGTCGTTGTAGTCTGAAACCCGTAAGTGGTGGTGGTAGTGGTGGTGGCTTGTGAATGATACCCTGTGTTGTTGTAGAAAGACCCCAAATCCATTTGAGATCCTTTTTTCGATTTGGAGAAAAACGACCCATTAGAAGTGTTTGAGAATGAATTCTGCATGTTCAACTGTGATTTGGATAAAGAATTGGCCAATTGAGAAGCTGCGACTTTCTGCTTAGAGATGATGAATCTTGGCTCGATTGACAAAGTGTCCACGGAAGGAGAGGTGATGTTCGTTGATTCAATCATGGAAATGTTCGAAGGTAACCCGTCGTATCTTGGACCTGAAGTGGACAGCTCGCTCTTTTGACTGTTGTTGAACTGCGCATTATGGTGATGGCTGTTTGGCACCGAGTAAGGTATACTGGTGGAGAGGAACCCGTTGTTGTTATTGTTGTACGAATTGTTGAAAGTCGACTGCGAAGGATGTCTGTGGATAGAAGTGCCCAGTGGCGCTCTGATAGGAGGAGCAGTGGAGTAACTGGAAGGGTTGATAGTGATGGGGCTTCTTTGGTTGTAGCTGCTGGAGTTCATGCTGGAGAAGGAGTCGTGACGGCCATCGTCCTCGTGTGGCAGTAAAGCTCCATCAATGCTGTTTTCATAACCTGGCACTTCAACACCTTCAATGGAAACGGCGGTACTGAGGTCGAAGTCGTCTTGATAGTCTTCTTCATTTGTGGAGCTCAAATGGGAAGGCTCATGTTTCTTCTTGGATGGATCGCTTCGTAAAAGCTTTGTCAAGGAGGACATGGTAGGCAGAATGGTGTGGTATAGTTATGCAGCCTGTTATGATTAATGTTGATGAATCAGAACTGTTCAAACTTCAAGTAGCAAATCAGAGATATAGAGACTGTGTACGTGAGAGTGTAGCAAATTGACTATGCAGTGTGCGTGTGTGTGGGTTTTTTTGAAAGGGTTCAATAATGTCAAAATTATTGAATAATGAAAGGACAGCGAAGACGTTAGTTGAACGTTAAGTTGTTACAAAAACGTAGAGAATAATTGGTGTTGATCCTACCTGTTGAGCATACAATTTATCATGATAACCATCCACAGCTACGCGCTACACGCTATACATATTCAATTGTACTAGTAGTATACGCAATATTATCGCGGTCGTGGAAATACCAGATATAACTCCTAGCCAAAATCATCAGTCCCAAATTCCAAGGAATTATTCACATCTGACCCGCCTAGCTCCCAGTAGACTCTCCGTCTAAGCTCCGTCTAAGCAACCCAGTGGCTCCGCCTAGAGCAAGGTCTTCCTAGAGAGAAGAGTCACATCGGGCCGAACAATTCTCTGCCTAGCGGCCAAAAGTTAGGGGGAATGGCGCGCTCGCGCGCCTGTCTAGGATATGCTTCGCGAGATATGCATGATTATCATTGGATGAAAACGATCAAAGATAAGAAACTCCCTGGTCCGGTCGCTTATCAAATCTAATTGCAAGTTAAAGCTGTAACGAACTTCACGTGGCTCTTATTTCCGAAATCAAATCGACACGTGATATGACTCGGGTCTAAATCAAGTTAATATTTGAGGCAAAACACTAATATTATAATATTATACTAAACATGACGCGTCAACTATATTATAAATCTTAAAAGCTGTGAAAGGTAACACATCAATATATCTCTGTTATGAAAAATAAACAACTTATTATAGAATCACACACAAGATAATTTAGATATCTCATAAGTTTCTTCCCACCCTTTTTTCCTCTCAATGGGAACCCTAAATCACACAAGATAAATTTAATTGCGAATTATTGTCTATTTTATCAATAGTCTTGGTCGAATGGGTTCACTGGCCCCTGGGTGTACTGAGATCAATTTCATCACGGTCAAGGAAATCAAGATTATCCTAAGAAACTAGAGCCGCTACATCAGGACCGCTCCTGATTAGGAATATATCTTGAGCTCGTTTTCTTCTTATTCTGAATTTATATTACACTTAAGTAAACACGAAAGTGGTTGAAGTGAGCAATAATAAAGCTTCATCATCAATCAATTTACGCGTCTCTTTGAATACTATAGAGATCTGTGTCATACGCGTAGTATTCAAACTGATTAATCTTTTATACGCGACGTCAATATATTAAAATTACGAAAATATTATTAATAATTCTTTGTGTCCTGTCTCTATAGGATCAGGGTGCGTTGTATACAGCTGTGAGTTTGAATGAAAGTGATAAAGTGTAGGAACTTGTAAAGTTGTATTTCAGAACCTTTTGTACTTTGCGTGCTCCAGCTAGGCATTCTTATGAATTTGATTAAATGGTAGTTTGATGTCACGATATTTTAAATAGTATGTTTTTCAGGATCACTAGAGAATCTATCAAGTTAACATTAGTTGAACTTTAATTCAACTGTTACATGGACGTCAATTCAATTAAATTGTATCCATGTAATTCTATGCAGAAATAATAATGTCAGACGCAGAATTGCGCACCGCGCCGCAGCAAAATCTCATCCTTATAAAATTTCCAACTTCCAAGTTCCGAGAACATATCACGTGCATCCGGAATTCAATGCTTAACTAGCTCGGGAGTTTTTCATATTTTTCAGAAAAACAGATCGGAGTTTATATATAGGAAGAGATGAAAAAACCGATTAAAATTAACCCTTTAAATTTGAAATAATTTCTCCCTTTTCAACTCATATTCACACATAATGTCAGCTCGTGGTGGTCAAGCCAAGAATATATTTGTCAAACTTATCGTTAATGCCGGTCAAGCAGCTCCAACTCCACCAGTTGGTCCAGCTTTAGGTTCTAAAGGTGTTAAAGCTATTGATTTTTGTAAAGAATTCAATGCTCGTACTGCTTCCTATAACCCAGGTACTCCAATTCCAGTGTCGTTGATCGTTAAACCAGATAGAACGTTCCAATTCGAATTGAAATCTCCCCCAACTGGGTGGCTTTTAATGAAGGCTGCCGGTGTGACGAAAGGTGCCGCAGAAGTTGGTGCTTCTAAAGAACACATTGGTGAGATTTCTTTGAAACATGTTTACGAAATTGCTCAAATTAAGAAGACCGATGAAAGACATAAGTTCTTGGAGTTAGAAGGGATCTGTAAGAGTATCGTTGCTACTGCTAAGTCTATGGGTATCAAGGTCTCTGCCTAAATCGGTTAAATTTGCATGGTTGATGAAGGGAAATAGAAGGAGAGTGAGAGATATAAACAGAGGCTGCTTGTTATGAAACAAGCTCTGTGTTATTGGCTTGTACATATATTTATTGGTGTTTTAATATTAATGACTTGATTGTTATCAACGACCATCGCGATGCTATTAAAAGACGTAGTTTATTGCTCACCGTCACTCTACAATAATGAGTTTTCTAAGTTATATACTTCATCAAATACTCGTAGCAACTGAAGAACGAAACACTGGCAACAATAGACTTCGCCATAGTGGCACTCAAACCTTTGTACATATCCCTGGTTGGGAATCTTAGCGGCCTCATTACTATAATTTTCGGTTCTTTTGAAACCAAACCTCTGATAATATTAGAAACAACATCACGTTGGTACAGCGATTTGACTGTATCTATCGGGAAAACCAATACCCAAGAAGCAACAGCTGAAATCCCACCAGCAATAGGGATGGAAATACCATTAATTGGGATGTTTGTACCGTATAGCATACCATCTTTGGTACTAAAACCATTAATAAGGATCTTGCAAGTTTCATAAATGGAGAAATAAAGACCAAACCCAACCGAATCTCTGATAAAATGATAACGGAACCCGGAGTACAAACCTCTGATACCTTCAATTTGTTTAATGCTTTTTGCAACTTCCCAAGTAGTCTTTGGAACTTTCTGAGAGCTGTTCAACTTCAAATCATCTTGCATTAGGACGATCAACTGTTGGAACAACTTGATGAATTGCACAGGGGAGGTAAAGACAGTACAAGACGCACCACTGATAAAACCAGCTATGAAACTCACTGGTGCATTGTTGAGTCCCAATATTATGGATTGATACTGTTTGGAATCAGAAGTAGAAGAAGTGAGCGGTTTAAAAGTGTTGTTCTGGATCATAGCAGCATATGGTTTGGAAGCAGTGTAAACGGAGACACCGATGGCTTTGGAGATAGAAGCAGACAAAAGAGGAGCAGTTATTCCTCGGAATAAACCTAAGATCCCCTCATTGGTTACAGTTTTGGTGAAACAATCAATCATATTGGAATAATTATGGGTCTGCATTCTAGTCTTCATAGAGTCTAAGGGGAATGATGCAACCGTGGAGAACAAAGACGCAGAGTATGACATGATGGTGGGTCTTATGGGTACTAGCGACTCTGGAAGAATGTGAACAGCTCTTGCAGTGTCTAGCTCTCCTACAATAGCTGCTGTTGCCAATGTAACTGTTGGACTTGGCTGAGATGTTTCTGAAGCTGCCATTTTGAATGTAATTTAAATGATGATCGTTTATATGTACAAGATGATGAAAACCGAGAGATTTGTATGGTTCTGTAATATTCAGATCTTGAGGTATAAAACTCTTCTTTTCCTCAAGTCTGATAATGATGGTTTATAGCTTAGAATGTAAGAATAGAGTAGAAAAAACTTTAAGGAAATAGCTGTAGCCTTGTAGCCGCCGAACAAGACAATAGCTAGTCACATGATCAATTGTGACTACGGCCTTCCAATTAGGTTAGTCATGACTAGTCATAGCTATATCCGAGGGCCTCGGCTAGTCCTCAAACTTCAAAGAGATACAAATTATATTCAAATCTTCCTATGGATATTTACTATGGAAAAGTAATGATTATGCTTCTATTTTAACAACTAGGTTATGTACTTCATCAAATATTCAAAACAACTGAAGAATGCAATACTGGTAATAACAGACCTCGTAACACTGACACTCAAACCTTTGTACATGTCCCTCGTTGGGAACCTCAAAGGCCTTATAACAATACTCTTTGGTTGTTTCAAAGCCAAGCCTCTGATAATGTTAGAGACAACGTCACGTTGATACAGCGATTTCACAGTGTCGATAGGGAACACAAGGATCCATGAAAACACACCAGACGTTGCACCAGCGATAGGAATCGAAACACCGCTGATCGGGATATTCGTACCGTAGAATTTCCCATCTGCCGTACTGAAGCCATCCATTAAGATCTTACAAGTTTCATAAATGGAGAAATAAAGACCAGACCCCACCGAGTCTCTGAGCAAATGATAACGGAACCCGGAATATAGCCCACTGATACCTTCGCTTCTTCTGATAGTCTTTGCCACTTCCCACGTAGTCTTTGGCATTCTCTTAGGGTTCAACTTCAACTCGTCTTGCATCAAGATGTATAACTGCTGGAACAACTTGGTGAATTCGAAAGGCGTGGCAAACACAGTGCAAGACGCGCCACTGATAACCCCAGCTGTGAAACTCACTGGAGCGTTATTGAACGCCAGTATTATGGATTGGTATCTTCTGGAATCAGTTGGAGAGCATGTCATCGTCTTGAAAGTGCTGCTTTGAATCATGGCAGCATATGGCTTAGCAGCAGTGTAAGCGGAGACACCGATGGATTTCGAGACCGAAGACGACAGAAGAGGGGCAGTTATACCTCTGAACAAACCTGAGATCCCTTCACTTCTGACGGTTTTGGACAGACAATCAATCATATTGGAATAGTTATGGGTCTGCATTCTGGTTTTGATGGAATCCAAGGGGAAACCTACCACTGTAGAAAACAACGATGCTGAATATGACATGATTGTGGGCCTGAAGGGTAATAGTGATTCCGGGAGAATGTGAACAGCGTTGGCAACATCTAATTCCCCTGCAATAGCGGGTGTCACCATTTTAGCTCTTGTGACTGGTGTGGTTGCTGGCGGCGACGTTTGGGGTATTTCAGTGGCTGTCATTATGAATGTGTATGATAAATAGGAATATTAAATGGAATCTTTGAAGATATGAAGTGAAATGAAGTGAAATGAAGTATATGTACAAGCTAGGGAAGTGAAAGGAACGGTGAACTTTTGATGGAACCCTAATTAATCTATGATGCTCTATGTTTATTTTTCTTTTTTGAGGATGCTTATAATGACGAGAATGCAAGAATCTATAGTTCCATTACCCGTTGACTTAGAATATGGTTCTTGTAGGTTCCCGATTCAATGAATGTGATAATGAGTGGTGATGACTCGATCTTGCAGACTCTGGACGCTGTGTAGGGTAAGATGGTCTAGCAGTTCGGGGAACGCTGAAGTGTCGGGGAATTCTTGGAGTGAAGTTGCTGGAAAGGCTTCTTGTTGGGAGGGAACAAACAGGTATTGCAGTCAAGTTCAAGGAAGTGAATATCAGGACTCACGAGCTCACGAGCTCACGAGCCGCCGAACGTTGTAATTTAAATTAAAGCCCATACAAAGTTAAGATTTCAGATTTGGACTTTCGCGACCGAAGGCCGATCGATCGAATTCGAAACCGCATGTGGAAAATTGATTCGATCGTTTTCGCGCCGCAACCGGCCGCAGCCTTGAGGTCACATGACACATGTCTTTCCACATCTTCTACTTTTTCTACTTGTACTCTTCATCTTAGATGATACTCTGTCCAGGGAGTATACTGCTCTTTGATTCGGTTCCCCCATGATTTTGTTTATTTGAAGTAATCCGGGATCTCTTTGTTGAATCGACTGTGTATGTAGTATGCATGTACATGTTCTGATGTTCAAGCATCAAAAGCAGCACGTGATAAGAGAAAATGCAAGCTTCGCAGAGACATCTTTTGGTCCCAAATCCATGCAAAATAAGCCTCGATATATTAGGTTGAAATTTATCCTCTTTTGGATGCTGCCTCAAGGGATTCACATCGTCTGTCATAGAGCTCTGCATGTAATACCCTACTTGGTAACACCATTTATAATGTCTAGTTATGCTAAAATTGCAATTATAGTGTTATAATTGTCAACTCTCAAAGCAGGTTCAAGGCTTCGTTCGGGGCGGCTTCGAGCTTCGAGGACCCTTAATCAGAGCTTTAAGCGACTCATGTCTACACTGTACAGTTTTGCAAATTGCAATCTATTCAATGTCAGACTCTGTACGGTCTTTGACAAATGATTACCCCTACGAATATCACATACACGACTAGTAGTCCCTCAGCTGAAAACAAATTTGACGATCGGTGTATAGATTCCAGATGATATGAATAATATACAACACAGCTATTATACAAATTGAGTTCCCGAATTATTATTAATACTGGAGAATGGTAAACTTTTTGACTAATTCTCAATTATAACTATGAGACTTAGTTTTTCTTGGAGGAGGACTTACCCTTGGCTGGAGTGGCAGTGGAAGTGGCCTTCTTACCCTTAGCTGGAGTAGATTCCTTGATCTTTTCAACTGGAGCATCAGTTGAGGCAGCGGCAGCGGCAGCAGCAGCTTCTTCTTCAGCCAATTCTCTGTTGAACACTTCTAATCTTTGTTGGTATTCCCATTCACCGTAGTATAAACCGGCTTGTAATAAGATAACGCCTCCCAAAATGAAGACAATCATGTGGCCTGAAGCAGCAATAACATTGATTCCGGTTTGGACATCAACTTCACCCCATTCGGCAGCTCTAGCGGACTCGGCACCGGTCTTCAAGTTGGTTAAGTAGATACAGAAGGCAACAACGTACAAGAACAAAGAACCGTACTCGAAGTATTTGGCGTCTTCACTTGGCTTGTAGATCTTGATGAATAAACCAATGAAACCTAAACCGATCAAAGAATGTAAGATGTGCAAAGCTGGAGCTGGAATGTTGGCCCAGGTGGTGTAGTGTCTGACAGAGTTCTCAATATCAGCCATAGTGGCGGTTGACGAGTACAAAGAGACATAATCATATGGTAAGTTACCGAAAATCAACCCCAAGAAGAAGAAAGAACCGGCAATGATTAGACCATTGGCAACAGGTAAGAGATCTTTGTATTTGACAGCCATTGTATAGGTGAATATTGTGTGATTTACTGTCCCAGAAATAGTCTGTCTATACTTTCGAAATGCTCGGTGGCGGTTCTGTCTCTATCTTTTTATATTTTCGTCCGTATATTTAAAGCTGGCCGACGTGCCGCTCGGTCAAAATTGAAATATCAGCGATTGCAAGCGTACGCCGTGGACGATAAGGACTTGAACTAATTTGGGCGATTCTTGATGAAAACATAGCCACTACAAAGCCGTAGATCCTACATGTTGGTATAACGAGAAGATTCAAAACGGAAAGAATTCAATTTAACAAATAAATAAAACCCAACCTGAAATTTTTATAACCTAAACAATTTAATAAACAACGAAATTAATTTGAATAAATTTAAGCGGTAGCTTCAACAACTTCTTCAGTGGCTTCAGCAGCTGGCTTTTGGACGTAAGACTTAACGGTTTCTTGGGTGACTGGTTCGTCTTCCTTTGGTTCGTGGATCTTGACGTAGTCTGGTAAGGATCTTGGACCGTTACGGTTGGTGGCTGGGTCTCTCATGATCTTGACCTTAACACCTAAAACACCTTGTCTCAATAAGACGTGTCTGGTGGCAACATCGATGAAGTCTCTGACTGGTTGACCAGAGTGGATTAAGAAACCATCTTGGAACTTCATGGACTTGGCTCTGGCAGCTCTCAACTTACCGGAGACAACAACTTCAACACCCTTGGCACCAGAGTCCATAACGTATCTGACGACACCGTAAGCGGCTCTTCTGATAGCTAAACCGTTCAATAACTTGAACTTGATGGATTCAGCTTGAGCAACAGCAGATAAACCACGGTCTTGGACACGTTCAGCGTACAAGGAGATGGTACCTGGAGCGAACTTGAATCTCTTTTGGACTAAAGAGGTTAATTCGTGGATTCTTCTACCGTTTTCACCTAAGACAGCTTGGGTTTGGGTAGCTCTGATGATAACATCGGTCTTGGTTGGAGTAACTCTGACTTCAACACCGGCGTAACCTTGTTCAGCTAATTCTCTGGTGAAGAATTCGTTTAATTCGGCGTAGAAAACACCGTCAGCGACTAACTTTCTTTTCTTGGAGATGATGGCAACCATTTTGATATATCTGTTGTTGTTAACAAGCAAAGGAATCTACTTTGATATAGTGTGCTATGAGTACGCTGCAAGTTTTTCAATTTAATTTTCTTCAACTGCTCCGTCCGGTCGGGTGAAAAAAATTTCGGCTCTCTGTATGCAAAAAAGATGTTCGGATGTTAAAATTTTAGGGCAAAATAGCTGGTAACCTATCACAAATTTCATCACGTGCAATGTCTGAAGCCCTATATTGTACTGAAAAATAAAAATAACAGATCTGGTTTGGACACGTGAATTTTTCAACGCGTCGTGCAAGTTGATATGATATGCTTTAAACTTCATTCCATCAAATTGTTTGCTCTGTTTTCTTCTTCAAATTATGAATAGAGAACTTTTATGAACTATATAGTATATGAGAATCATTTTAAAGGTTCAAATATCTACAACTGCTTTCTGCAGATCTGTATCAATATCTTGTTGAGCACCAAGATCTTCCGAAAGTTTATCACAAATTGACGAGCTACTATTTTGAGGAGTACAGCTACCAGGATCATTTCGTAACACGCTGAAATTCCTTTACGTGTGTTCTTAACTCCTAAGGTACTAGGTTTCCTACGTAATGTAAATGAACCCACTCAAGACTCAAGAGTCAATACTAATAAATTCACGATCCTTTCAAATTAAACGCTCTCAATCGTACAATACTTATAAAACTAACACCTAGAGTATATGTGCTATAGATCAGTACACTACAGTATATGAATCAGACGCGATGATTCATCAACTCTCAGGATTCAGACCCTCAAAATTGAAAACGCGTCAGAGATTCTTTGAAAAATTCCTGAGTTTTCATGTGGACCGTGAATCGTGATACCTCAAATTTACTCTCACAGGGGTAGATCTTGTTCTCAACGTGGCTAGATTCGTCCGAATCCGGACGATCTGGTGCGGCTCAGCTTATCTGACGTACAGAAATTTGCAGAAAGGCCGCGTAAACAAGGTTGAATCATCCCGATTCGGACAAAAGTAACCACGTTTGTGAATTTATGGCTGGGAAATTAAGAAATATCCTTGAGAATGTAAACAAACACGCTCAATGTGGCACCAGAGAGATCAATCTTGGAATTTGATCCCAGAAAAATATAAATATTTAGAAAATTTCAATTTTTCAAAATCCATAACCAACACTTGCAACAATCTTTTTCTTTCTGGTCGTATCAAATCCAACTTTAGTCACTCGTTCAAAATGCAATTCTCTTCCGCTGTCTTATTCGCCTCTGTCGCCATCGCTGCCACCACCACTTCTACTGCTGTCGTCGCTGACACCAAGACTACTTTAGTCTCTGTCATCGACTGTGGTCCAAGCGCCACCAACTGCCCAGGTTCTTCTACCGTTATCCCAAGCGCCATCCCAACTCCACAATCTAACATCTCCAACTTCTCTAACTTCACTGTTCCAGAATACACTGGTGCTGCCGCTGTCAACGTCTTAGCTCCAGCTGCTGCTGTTGCCGCTGCCGTTGCTCTTTTATTGTAAGTTTAATATCTTATGATATTTAGATTATAGAGATGACGGGGTCGTCTGTATGTTAGATATCCGCAATTGCTTGGTTTTTGCTTCTTTTTCATTTATTCATTTATTGTTAGGTTTTCTGTTTGGTTTTAATTGTTAGGTTTTTCTTTTGAAATATATATATCACACTAGGTTTAAATATCTGGTAATAGTGTTTTACTCTTGCTTCTTTGTATTTAGGATTGTAGTTGTGGTACGATCTAGTCAGTAGAACATGATTTATAGTGAACCATCAATTTCCATGCTCTGAGCAGCCCATGAAAAGCACGCTATAAATTATAATTTAATTTTTGAGAATCAAAACAAAGCTGTAGTGGAAAATTATCTCAAGAGAGCGGCCGGCAGATTCCGCGAATCATCACAAAGCGCACTAAATTCCATTTTAGTCCGGCGGCTGCGACTTACTGCATATGGCCATTGGCGATAAGTTTGCAATAAGATGTCAAGAAATACATCAGATCTAGAGTTGAAAACCTGTAAGTTCAAAACTTTAAACTACATACGTTATAGAAAGATTTTAAATGTGAAATGATTGGGATTATAATGCAAAAATGATCTATAAAAGGGTTACATGCAAATGGAAGAACCATCTCACCTAGTACTTGGAGAATCTTGGACCTTTACGACTAACATTCTTTGAAGCGTATTTCTTTGAGGATTTGTTGATGTTGTGCAAATTGTTCTTTGGACTGATGGAGCCCTTCATCATCTTTCTTAGGTTTTTCATCTTCTTGTGTGGGTTGAGTTGGTCTTTGTACTTATGTTGTGGTTTTGGAGAGCGCTGAATATTGGAGGAAAGTTTATGTGGTGATTTTGGCGAGAACTTTTGCTTCTTGGAAACTGGTCTTGGAGGAGGAGTCACTTCTTTTTCTTCTTCTTCTTCTTCTTCTTCAGAATCAGATTCGTGCGATTCCTTTTCTTCTTCAGAGTCCTCTTCATCGTCTCCAGAATCACTTCTGGATCTCTTGTTATTCAAAGGCTTGTTTTCGTCAGGCTTGAAATCCTTGGAGGTCAATCTGGTGTACACCAAGTAGTAAGCGGAAGGATCTCTGAGAGCTTGTTTTTCGGTGATCTTATTGACATACTCGTCGTCGTAGGTGGCCCAAGTGCCATCAGGCTGTAAGCAATGAGCAATGTAATGACCTGAAGAGACAGATCTACCAGCGTGAACAACAACAGAGATCAGTTGATAGACGGCACCATCTTCACCAGAAGTAGTGTATGGAGTCAAGTTCAAAAGAGATGGGTAAGAAACACCTTGCTTGACCTTTGTGGAAGAGTTACCATTGAATCTGAATCTCTTTAGATGAACAATCAAAGTCTCTGGGGCACGGTCAATACTGGAGATCTTTAAAGCGTTCGTGCGTTGCTTACAGTTTTCACACATGTAGCCGCTCTTGTCTGATTTGTCGTGCTTGATTAACTCTGGAGAGAAGAAGTCTCTGATGGATTTAGTGATGGAGTAACGTTGTGTCACGTCATCTTCCTCGATCTGCTGGTCTGAAGACTGGCCTTGTTGCTGCTTCTTGGAACCACCCAAGTGCAAGGACAAATCGTAGAACTCTTGTTGCGTCTTGGAAACATGGTTACAGCTCTTACAGGTGACCTCCTGGTTCAACAGCCCACCAAAGATATCGTAGATGATCGACTCGTTCAACTTGTGGCCCTTTGGAGTGCCGTCCTCTTGCAATCTGGAAAGCAACGACATGAAATATTCGTGAGAGTCCTCCTGTTGCCATTCAGACATCATACAGTTGATATCGTCTAGTCTTTGGATCAACTTCTTCGGGTTGAGGTACTTTCCAGGAGCTCTCTTGGACTTGTCGAACCCCCACATACGGGAGGCGACTTCGGCAAAGACTTGGGAGACTGAACGTTGGTTGACTGTGGATTTGTACTTGTTGTGCATGAGATCTGTGAGGTAATGTTGAACGGCTGGAATGTGGACCATGGCTTGGACAGCGGCGTTTGTGTAACAAGTAACACCGTGGTTCAGTAAACCGAGCGGCTTCAAGTTGCGAGCTTCCTTTGGCCAGTTCTTCACAATACGTTTGGAGTCATTGGAACCTCTGTCTTGTGGGTATTCGCCAAATTTGTAGAAATTGTCAATATCAACAGGTTTCTTGTTTTCAGAGTCAGTTGAGGAATCAGAATCGGTGTCTGGAGTGGTTGGTGGGGTTACAGTGGTTGAGTTCGATGGGTCTTTGGTCTGTATGTATGATTCTTCCTTCAATTTCTCCAAGTCTTCTTCTTCAGATTCGACTGAATCTTCTTTTGGCTCTGGAGTGGAATCAGCGGAAGAATCTTTGAGCAGAGATTTCTTCTGTTCGATCACTGTTGTGGCAATTGTACCAACGTCTTCTTCAGACTCAGAGCTGGACTCGTTCTCTTCATCAGCTTGGGCTCGGTCAGCATCGTAATCTTCGTCGTCTTCGTCATCATCTTCCTCGGCCTCGGCTTCTTCACTGGAGGTCTTCTCAGGAGAATCCTCTGTGTCACTTCTGGTGAATTGATCGAAAACTTCCTTGCTGACGTCATCTTCTGGGACTGAATTGATGTTGATTTTAGAAGAATCAGCTAACGCGTCTGTGTAATTGGAATCGTCATCAGAGGAAGAGGAGATATTGTCGTCTAATTGGATTTGCTCCCCTATGCTATCGTCTTCGTCCTCTTTATCTTGGCCAATGTCTTCTAAATCTTCGCCTATATCATCGTCGTCTTCGGCTTGGTGTTGCTGTTCTTGTGTTTGTTGTAACTTCAATTGCTTCTCTTCCAACTTCCTCAACTTCTTGGCCTTCTTGTCTGTCTCATCCCCGAATCTCTTCCCGGTGTAGCCAGACAAAGCAGCAGCTAGTGATTTTGGGCGGTTAACCATGGTGTCCTTATTCGATTTTTGTGTGATTGTGGATTGTTCAATGGCTTTAATGGCTGGTGTCTTATCGCTGTCTGACTTGCCGCCGATTCTGATGTATGAAGAAGGCTTGTTTGATTGGATCTCTGGATGCTTTGCAGCTTTGAATTGGACTGGGTCTGATAGGATACGTTGGACTAGTGGAGCTATGCTTTCTTTGATGATATCACTCATGTTCCCGTAATGGTGACTTTGTATGTGTATGTGTATGTGTAAGTGTATGTGCCTGCTTCAGCTTATAGTGAGAAATATTGTGCTATATGAGAACAAATCGGAAAATGGCTGTTTAAAAACACAAGGGAATATAACACTATTATAATACAATGACAATGCTGATAAGACAGGGCTAATTTAACTAAGAATTTCTGGTCTCTTTGTACAAGTTTGTTGTTAACGAAATACTCCTTGAAATATATTTTTAATAAATTGGAAAAATGGCAGGCAAAATTCGGCTCATCGCGTTGGATCTTTTTTACAAAACCGCCTGCAAATTTTCAGAAATTTCGTGCATCTTTCTTTTTTTTTTGCCCGATCTAGCGCAACGCGAAACAGAGATGTCAAATCTGCCATGACATCTCGTGTAAATCTGCCAGTACTAGGCGTGTAACTTAGCTAACATCCAAACATCTTCAGACTTCAACACGCGTCTCTCAGGCTTCAGCGGCAAATATGAAATCAAATACACATGTTTAACTCCTTACAATAGGTTTCAAAGTAATTTTAAGAGGGAAATTATCTCTTCATTCACTTGCAATGTCATCGTCTGATAACATCGTTGACAGCATCAAAGCTTCCAAGGAGGCCCTATTCCTCAACACTTTCAGTCACCATAAATGCAGCACACATGATCATAGTAGTAGTAAGGATAACAAGTCTGAAGCTACAGAGAAGAACAAACCAGATTCCGGTCCAAACCCAAAAGAAATGGATATTGACCAACTCTTGAACGTTCCTCTTTCCACTAGAGCTAGCAAGTTTTATGACGAAGAAACAATGAATGTTCAATCAGCACTGTTAAACTCTACAACTCCTTGGAAGGCGAATCCTAACTATTTCCAAACTGCTCATATCTCTTCATTGGCATTGCTAAAGATGTCAATTCATGCCAGATCTGGTGGCTCTATCGAAGTGATGGGTATGTTGACTGGTAAGATAGTCAAACAGGGGATTGTGGTCATGGATGTTTACCCACTTCCTGTTGAAGGTACAGAGACTAGAGTCAACGCATTAAGTGAAGGTTATGAATTCATGGTTGACTATTTAGACAGTTTGAAGAAGACAGGAAGAAATGAGAATATTGTGGGCTGGTACCATTCACATCCAGGCTATGGTTGTTGGTTAAGTGGTATCGATGTTGGTACACAAAGCTTAAACCAGAGATTCCAAGATCCATACTTGGCCATCGTCGTTGATCCTGAAAGAACCATCGCCAACGGTAAGGTTGAAATTGGGGCATTTAGAACGTATCCAGAAGATTATGTTGATAAGCTGAATAGCAAAAGCAGTAGTTCAAGCTCCTCTGATGGTAAGTCAGGAAGCTCTTTGGCTCCACAATCCATCATTCAAAACTCAAAAGATATTCCTGCTGAAAAGATAAAGGATTTTGGTTTACACACGTCTCACTATTATTCCCTTAATGTTGAGATCTTCAGAAGTGAATTGGAAGAATGTGTCTTGAAGAATCTTTGGAACAAGTATTGGGTTTCTCAATTCATAGAAAACGAACAAAAGAAGGAAATAACAGATGAGAAGATCACTTTGTTAATCCAAAGAAAATTGGCGGATCTAAACAGGGGGATTGATGCCTTGAAGAGATCACCATTGACTAAATCTTTGAAGAAGCCTCAACAAGCAGAACAAGCTTCTGAAAAGTCAACTTCATTACTGCAAACATTGACGAACAACAATCCACTTTCAATGCTCACGAACTCACAACTCTCTCCATTCACACGCAACAACTTCTTTGGTGGAGGTGCCGCTCATGTGGTGAGATCCCGATCACCAGCAAACCGTGAACAACGTCGTTCTAATTCTAAACAGGCCGATGAGTCTGATCTTGAAGAGAGTGATTCTGAGATGAACGATGCCGATGATGCAGACGAAGATAGGGACGTTGAACTGAACGACAGTGATTCTCAAATGGGAGAAGATGATGATGACGATGACGATTTCGTTGCAAGGGATTTGAGATTCAGTCAAGCTCAGGCTCCTACTGCGTTCCAAGGATTTACTAATACGATCAGATCAACATTCTACAACAACAATGGTAAAAATGGTAGTGGCTCTCCTATTAGAAGGACACTCAGTCATAAGAAGAGTACAAGAGGCAGAGATATTGTCTCTGGTGGTAGAGATTCGGATGAAAACTCATCGGCACAACTTGGTTCTTCTATGGATCAAAGAACCGCTGATTCAAGAATTAATGAAAAGGCTTTGGCTGTTGCAGGGATATCTTCCAGAGAACTTATTAACTTGAAGATACAAGAGATTCTTTTCCTTAATGAATGATTTGTAAATTTGATGAATAATCGAACGATATTTATGATCTGATGAAAATATTTAAGAATAGTAGAAGACAATTTAATTATAAGTGATAAGTTGTCTTTCGCTCTCTACTTCCTATCATATCGATCAAAAACTGATAAGAAAATAATATTCTAGGCAGAGCATCTCTGCTAGTGCGCGTACCGGTCTCTGCCTAGACGCTCAGAGTCCAGACAGGTACCCCGCGGTGTTTTCTTATCGCACAGTACACGCAGAACAATATCAGGCGGTCAACGTTTCAAACAGATATCATAGATAAAAGAGTATAAGTAAGTGCTCAGTTCTCATTGTTGTGCTAATTGTACACATATAAGGTGAACATGCCTTTTAATACTTCATCCAAGTTCAATATTTAACAAAGACGCTCACTCAAGTCACTTGTTCAAACCTCAAATCTCTAATCTCACACTCATTAACTCCTACACATATGACAGAAACCAACAAACAACAAATCTTAATCGTTGGCTGTGGTGTCTTTGGTCTCTCTACGGCTCTTCATTTATCCTCTACCCCAGAGCTACGCTCTAAGTACCAAGTCACAGCCATTGATGCACACTCCATTCCATCTCCTTTATCCGCCGCCACAGATTACAATAAGATCATCAGGGCCGAATACGCCGATTTCTTTTATTCCAAATTATCTGTTGAAGCTTTAAAATTATGGGAAGATGATCCAATGTACTCCAAAGAGTTTGTCCAATGTGGTAGATTTACATTGACCCCTAAAGGCGCCGCTAAACGTGCTCAATATGAGAAGCAAGGGTTGGATAATTTGAAGAAATTGGGTTATGATGTCAATTCAGGGATCAAAAGAATTGAATCTGGTGAGGAATTAGCTCAGACAGTTCCTGAATTTAGGGATAATCAGTTTGGTGATGACATTAAAGGTGTTTATAACCCTAAAGCCGGGTATGGTAGAGCTGCTAGATCCCTGGTTGCTGTGTACAAGCAATGTGTCAAGCAGGGCGTTGTGTTTCATTTCGGTGATGACGGTGACGCTATTGAGATCTTGAGATCTTCAGTAAACGGATCTGAATCAGTTAAGGTTCAATCGGGGAAAGTTTACAATGCTGATAAGATCATGGTTTGTACCGGAGCTTCCACTGGTAAGTTGTTGGACCTATCAACTCAAGTCAAGACTTTGGGCTTATTCGTCACACATATCAAGCTCACACCTGAAGAGTACACCAAGTACCACAATATGCCAATCTTCTTCTCTTCGGAATTGGGGTACTTCTTCCCTCCAGACCCAGAAACACTCGAGTTGAAGATCGCCTTGACATACTCGGACACCTCCAACAAAGTCTCTGATCCGCACAACGACGGCAAGTTCATCACTTTACCAAGCTACAAAATCAACAACCCAGAACACACGTTCTTAGCCATCGATGAGCCGAAAGTCCGCCATGTCCTAAGACAAACCATCCCATCTTTGGCCAACCATCAACTCCATGACTCCAAGATCTGTTGGATCAGTGACACGCCTAAGTCTCATTTCGTCATCGACAAGGTCCCAGGGATGAAGAATGTCTTTGTTTCCACCGGTGATGCGGGGCATGCTTATAAATTCTTGCCTAACATCGGTAAATACATCAAGCAATTGTTGATTGATGGTGAATGGGAAACGGGAAGTGAACTTCACAGTAAATGGGGTTGGAAGTATGGTAAGGAGGCTGAATTCCCTGCTCAGTTTGAAACTAGAGCTAAGAGATTGCATTTCGATTTAAAGAATATTAATGAGATTCAAGGTGGTTGGTTTGAAGAGAAAGAAAAACTGAACTCGAAATTGTAGTTAGTTTGTTTGTTTGGAGTATTTATTATTCAACTCGTAAAAACATATATAGATTTAATGTAATGGATAGCTTAGCTGTAGCTAATGGTATTGGTCCTCTAGTTGAGTTGCATAGTAAGATCAAATTATAAGTGGCATCGATATCATACGCAGCCATATTGAATAATATGAATTAAGAATAATTTATTGTTGGAGGAATGCCGGTTCTTATTGCATGAGTATCAGCGTGCTGCTTATAGACACATCTATATAATAATATTATAAGCTGTAATTACTAGTGCTTATTATAAGTCGATGATCAGTACTATATAGCCAAGTATAATATTTGTAATGTATTAGCTAGCTGCTCACATGATGAAATATAAATATTTTTTAATTAATATTATCATAATTCATCCAAAATATTATTGCTTGCGCAAGATAATATTAAATTAGTAATTATTAATTATGATATATCAGCAATATTAAATTAAAAATATTTATTAAATTGTTGATTTATACAATTAAAATTTATAATATATATTATGACGTTATTAATTTATTTTTTTAATTCCTGGATATCAATATTGCTATCAACTGTTAACATAGATGATCTAGTTATAAATTATAAAATAATAATTACTGTAATATATTAATATACATGAGTAGAGCTACTAGCTTATAAATTCACGAAGAGAAAATAGTTATACTTCATTTACGGATAGAGCTAGAAAATTTCTTGATATAATTTGTTAATTCACGAGCTATAAGTAAATACTAGCTCGAGCTACAGTACGTCATATATATATGAGCTTCCAAATTTCTTTGCTAACCGTTATATGCTTGACAGCCAGCTATTATATATTTTCATGGGAAGGGAAGCACACATAAGACTTCATGTACCTTTATTAAATGATCAAAGTGTTTCAAAACCTTTGTCAAGGTGAAACCTGTTCATATGGATCAAGATAATGGTAATGCTAACAACTTATAGTACCTCTTAATGGGAAACCCCTTCAAGGTTAACAATGTATCACGTGATCACAGGGGACGCATAATATCTCCAGAGCCACATTTTCAAACAAGAAAAACCTGGGTTAGTTTAGTGGAAAAGTTCAGTTTAGTCAGCGCTGGTGGTTTAGCGGTAAAATTCAAAGTTGCCATCTTTGAGCCCCCGGTTCGACTCCGGGCCAGCGCATTTCTTTTTTGTTCTGCTAATTTTTGTCAATTTTTTTACATTTAATTTTTTTTATACCTAGTTCAAACAGTTAAACGTGGTATACCATGAGATCAAATAACCGTGAATTATTCCATTTACTGTCTTTGATCTTATGTGGATTTGTTTATCTTACATTTCAGGGATATAAATATGTTTCAAATTCAAGGACATATGCACCTGAAAATTTGCTAGACGCAAGAATCAAGGACATGCATCACGCCATATGCAGAAGCATGGAGGGTTAAATTGTGCAGCAAAGGCGCATATGCACAAGCCTTCGAGGTGCATGTCTGAAAAATTCAAGAAAAACAGATGGAGACTGCGAACCGTGAGGTTTTGGCAGATATTGTGCGTGTCCGTAACGGCGCATATAAAATTTTAGAAACTTGGATCATCAGAATTTATTATAGCTGCTTGACATAACAGATGAAATTTCTTTGAAACTTCCACCACATTCTTGCATATATATATCATAATGGCCAAGGCGTCTCAAAAGAAGGTTCAGATTGTCTCTGAAGAGAAACTCCCAATCATCACCCCAACTATCATTCCCGATGAATCCACAAAGGATGCCACGCAATTCCGTATCTATGTCGGTTCATACGAACATAACTTACTCTGTGTGTCGTTAAACCTGCCAAACGACCGCTCGAAGA